>SOPF01027697.1:0-69607 GCA_012979155.1 Hypericum perforatum | reverse complement strand
CTCTCTCTCTCTCTCTCTCTCTCTCTCTCTCTCTCTCTCTCTCTCTCAGTTACTCTATCCAATTGATGCACTAGGGTTTTATTTTTTGAAATATTTTGTATTCAAAGAATTAGTGTTTGAATCTTCTACTCTAATATAATATTATTTTGTGACATCCGAGCTTCCGAATCTTCTTTATGGCTCGTCTGAAAAAAATGGAGGAACGGCTGCAAGCCCTCGAGGAGAAGATGGTACGGAAATTTGTGGCTCTCGAGGAGAAGTCCAAAAGTCAACGACGCAAGCTTGAGGAGCTATGTAAGGAGGTTGGTCACTCTGTCCGTTTCCAGGTTAATCACTCTTTTCCTAATATTTTTTTGAGGGAACTCTTTTCCGAACTTTGATATGATGGAATCCAATGTATATTCAATTTGGAACTTTATGATGTGTAATCTTATTTGTGTTTTTTTGTGATTAGTAACCGATGAACTTCTGCTTTGGGGTTCTGATATTTTGGTTAGGTTATTGAAATATTTAAGCTTGTATTTTATAATTATAAATATAGTAGCTATGCCAAAGTTCTGCAATAGGTTCCAGATTTTCTGCAGCAAGAAAACTTCTTGAATGTCGACTGATTAGTTTTTGAAGATAATCTTGTGGCGGTGATTGCAAAGACATCCGAAAATCAAACCAAAAATAGCTAACTGTCGGTTTTCGCATGTAATTAACACATAATTATATTCGAATCCTATTTAATTAAATGACAGACATTAATTAAACCGTATATACTTGTTGTAGCGAGTACGTCACAGGTCTTGAAGTCCATTGGTCTTGATCAGTTGTTGAGGCCCGCAACGTGTTGGTGAGTCGCTGGTCGAGGTCCGATCACGTTACGCAAACGAATCGGAGCCTGATTTCCACGACTGGACTTATCCGTATATCTTGGAAAATATCAAGTACTAAACTGATATTTTCCTACACGAGTGGTTATCTCGACAGGGCCCACCCGGGGTAGGACCCGCCCATAACCGTCGAGCTTGGCCTGCCCGGGAGTAGGGCCCGCCCGAGGGCAGGGCCCGCTCATAAACCGTCGAGCTGGGCCCGCCCGAAGACAGGGCCCGCTCGTAAACGGTTTAGACCAGCTAGTGGTCGCTCGTGGCTCGTTGCCCGTAGCTCGCAGCTCGTGGCACGTGGCACTGATTACGGTTGACGGGGAGCCCCTATTTATAGGTTGGAAGCAGGTGAACGCAAGCTGCTGACAAGCAGCTGACACGTATCGTCACGTGGCTCATCACGTAGTTCAACGCATTGCAAGTCTAAACCTAGCAGCTGTGTCAGCAGTTACGTAAGCAGTTGACTCAGCTGCTTGCTTACTTTCATGCTTATCCATTAGGATAGTGCTTATCCATTCGCTGACGTCAGCGCCTATCCACACGGATAATACCGGTTCACTAACTAGTATAATATCCGAGTCCAATTGGCCCGAGCCCAAATTTGCATGATGAATACAATCCGGGCCCGGAGTCCAACACTAACCAAAGTGGTACGTTAAGTTTGCCAAAAACAAAGCTCCTCTGTTTTGTCTGAAGTTTTGGCTTCCGTTCTTTCTAATGAAATTTGTAGATCTGTAAAAAGTAAAATTTCACCTCTATCAAATCATTCGCTTCCGTGAACTTCGTAGGTTCTTATTTCACACTAGTTTGATTTCTTCATCCTGGAATCTTTATAATTGGTGTCGTGGTCTTGTTTCCGTAATCATCAATGGATTCATAAGATTTGTGGCAGAATGATCTTTCATTTACTATAACTTCAATCCATCAGGTTTTATTGTCAAGTGGACATTTTATTGTTAACTTCAAGCTAATACGTTGTAGTAGATGCATATCTTTGTTCAAATTGTAGGTGACAAGACGATCGTCCTTGAGGTTGAAAGCTGTGAAACAATTGATAACGTCAAATCCAAGATTCAGTACTAGAGGAGCATCGCTCCAGACCTGCAAAAGCTTTTTTTCTCAGGGGAGCAGCTTCAGGATGGACGCACTATTGCCGATTACAACATCAAGTGCGAGTCCATCGTCCATCTGGTGTTGTGTCTCTATGGTGGAATGCTGATATTCGTGGAGGCTCCGACAGAAAAGATCTTAACACTGGAGGTGGAGAGTTCAGATACCATCTACAGCGTCAAGGCTAAAATCCGAGACAAGGAGGAAATTCCACTGGAACAGCAGAGGCTTATCTTCGCCGAGCTGCAGCTGGAGAATGACTACATTCTTGCTCATTAGAACATTCAGAAAGAGTCAACCTTGCACCTCGTCCTCCGTCTGAGCCGCCAAGATGGTGTAAAGAGGGTATTTGTGAAGACCCTTACTGGCAGGACCATGGCAGTGGAGATATGGAGTTTTTCTGATTGTACCGTATATGATCTAAAGGCCAAAATCGAAGCCATCGATGGAACCCCAACGGACAAGCAGAGGCTGATATTTGCTGGGCAGCTGCTAGAGCAAGGTCGCATTCTTGCGGATTATAACATATTATGTAAGGAGTAAACCGTGCAGATGATTCTCCGTCTTACAGGTTGTTAACTTGGCAATTTTATCCTATGATTGTCGTTCGTGTGCGGATGATCTCATTATTCAACTATTTGCATTAGTGTTCTAAACTTTCGTGTTTATAATCGACACATTTGTCAAACCTAAAAGAGCAAACCTTGTTATGTTTGTCAGAAACACGGGTCATCCGGGTTTTTCTCTGGATTTAGGCTGCCATTCTTTAAAGTTATTTTTACAGCCGTCATCTTCCGTCAAATTCCTCTGTTCTAATTTTGTACTTGTTTGATTTCTTCCTCCCGGAATCTTAATAATTGGGTGTTGTGGTCTTGTTTTTCCACAACCATGGATGGATTTTTAAGGTTGGTGGCAGAATGGTTTTTCATTAACGATAAGTTCGATCTATCTTGTTTTGTAAGTGAAGATTTTATTGTTAACTTCAAGCTAATACGTTGTAGTAGTTGCAGATCTTAGTTCAAATCATGGGTGGCAAGACCATCACCCTCGAGGTTGAAACTTGGTAGTCAGTAGATTTTATTGTCTGACATATGCAGGGTTTTTTTAAAAAAAAAAAGATATTTGTTAAACCTATTCAGAGAGTACCTTAATATTAGAGGTCCAGAGTTTTTCTGATTTTACCGTCGACGACTTCAAAGCCAAAATGGCAGAAGTGGCAGCAAGATTGTCAAAATCGAAATTTCACAAAAAAATCATTTGAGAATAAGAAAAAAGATTTCACACAATTTATAAAAGTATAAAAATATATTAGAAAAATAAATACAATATAAATTTTATTAATTTAATAATAAGTAACAAGTACTCATTCTCTCAAACATCATATTGAAACATAATTTTTTCAAACTTATCTAAATATTCAAAATTTTGTATTATACTAACTAATAAATATACATTATATTAACCAATAAATATTAGAAAAAGTACTATTTTAGTCACCTTTTTGACATATGATCATGTAGTTAGAAACGACCAAATAAGTCCTAAGGTAAGCATCCTTATTTTATTTAAAAGTGATAATTTTTAATAACTACACATATTTTTACATACTTTACAAGCTCAAACAAATATTTTTAAGATACTATTGTGTTAATATTTTTGACAAATTTTATATCATTATTTATCTTCAACTAGTTTTTATGATTGCTATCCTATGGTACAAAAATATATAAAAATATATAGAAATTGAATAAAATTATAAGCATAATTTTTTATTTTTTATATATTTTTTATTTAAAATATTGATTTTAATACTTTCCAAATAATATGAGGAACTCAAATTACATAGGTATTACAATGCTTATACATATTTATATAAATATGTCATAAATTGTTTTATAAAATGATATCTTTTTAAGTGATAAACTCTATAAAATAATAAAGAATTATATGCATCAATGCTAGTGAAAAATGTGATAAAACCAATTTTTTTCAAAAATATCACAATTTTTGTAAAAGAAGGTAATTTTTACATACATTACGGACTCTTGTATTGTCTTAATTTTTTTGACATATTTTACATCATCATATAAGTTTTTAAATAGTAATTTTTAAATATTTTTAAAACAGTATATTGTGTTAAAACAATTTGACATATTTTACATCATCATTTATCTTCTCGATTATCTTATATAATTTTTATGATTGTTATCTTATTAAAAAAAAATTAAGCTGGGGTGATTTTCTTAGCATAAATACACTCGGAACAAAAAAGTTACTATTTTGCGGTTTAGTTGGCAAGCTAATCAGATTTTTTATCTTGCTTACATTTGAGGTATCTATCTCGTAGAAAAATTTCAGAATAGTTCATTGGTTTCATATTTTTACAAAAACCCCTCCTCCCTCTCTTCTTCTTCCTCTTCTGCTTCCCTCTCTCATCTCTCTTCCCTCAAGAGTTTCAATAATCTCACCTACCAAGAAATCAAAACCTCCTAAACTCTTTTCCCATTCTAACTTCACACCATCCACAATATAAAAAAATCCCCGACCTTTAAAGCAAGTAGAAGAAGCACCTCGAGATCGTCCTTGAGGAAAACCATGGAAATCAAAAACTCGTGAGAGTCAGGGTTCTAAAGGGAGGGCCAGTTCTGGCATGTTAGGAAGCCTCTCATTGATCTCTCTATCTCTATGTTCGACAAGAAGAGCTCTCGATCCTCCGTCGATGTTGCTCTGGCGCAATGCCACTGCTTTAGATTTTATATTTTTTAAAAACCCCTCCTCCATCGACGTTGTCGACAAGTTCCTTGTGTACCCGCCCTTCCCTACGTGCCAGCATCTTCAGGTTAACCTTTTTTATGTGAGCGGCTGACAGATGGAGGAAGGAGGGGATCCAAGAAGGGCAGGGTTGAGCTTTTTGGATCTGGATCAGAAGAGGCTAGAGAGGAGGAAGCAGCCGCAGCAACGGTGCTTCTTTGTCTTGGAATGATAGGAAGGGAGGGAGAGATGGGGCCCACTTTTGGGGTGCTATAAAGAGGGGGTAGGATGGGGGCCTTAGGATTTCCTGCGTTTGATGCTTCTTCCCTGGTATCATCTCCAAGGAGACAAATAGTTCTTGTGTTTAATTTAACGTTTGGTTTGAAATTGTTGAAGGTTAAAGAATTTTCTTTAGTGGCTGAATGTTGAAGGTTGTTAAGAGATAGTAGAAGATAGTTTTTTTTAGAGGAAACTAAAAAGAAAAAAGGGAAGGGGCTTTTTTGTTAGAGGAAACTAAAAAGAAGAAAGGTATGAAACCACATGTACTAAAAATATATTTTTCCCATAAACATTTGATATCTATATCAAAATTTTAGTAACCACTCATGACATTATGTTTAGATTTTAAAACCTTGCACTTTGTCCTCCATCGGGTTTTGAGGTCGAGAGTTTAAAACCTATTCAGGAAAGACCTAAATATTGGTGTTCGAGAGTTTTTCTGATTTTATCATCGACGACCTCCGGGCCAAAATTGAAGAGTGGTAGGAATCCCACGGGACCAACATATTATTTTTGGGTGATCCGTATTTCCGAGCAGTCCTATATTCCTCAGCGACCACTAGCACCGAGATGATGTTGCAGGCCAGCGACCGCTAGGATTAAATTGCCTCTCTATGTCAGTGACCGCTACCAAATCCAACGATCGCTACACTCATCATGATATTTCCTAATCCGTAATTAGGGTTAGGGTTAGTTATCCACCATTATATATGTATGCCTCTTTGTACATCTTATGACACAAAACAATTGTGTGTTGAAGACATCAATTGTAATGCTTATCTATCATAGTGAAACTCCTTGTCGTCTAATATGGAACTTTGAGACGTTAGATTTGGTTTTATACTGAATGATAAAATACAATAAGTTTGGGATTCCAAACTTTGACATTTATATTTAATTTTTTTTTACTGAAACAACCCATCAAATAAAAAGAAAAAAGATACAAACCAGTCTCGAGCCCACAATATACAAATTTTTTTTTACTGAAACAACCCATCAAAGTTCTATTGATTCATACCATTCCATTAATTTTGTTAGCACTTGTTTGTCCTTTTCATCATGGTATCTCTATATTTGGACGTTGTGGTCTTGTTTCGTCAACAATGGATGGATGGATGCAGATATTCGTGAGGACCCTGACAGGAAACACCAGAACATTGGACGTAAAGAGTTCTGATACCATCGACAACGTAAAGGCTAAAATCAATGACGACGAAGGAGTTCCGCTGGGCGAGCAGAGGCTTATCTTTGCCAAGAAGCAGCTGGAGGGTGGCCGCACTCTCGCCGATTACAACATCCAGGAGGAGTCATCCTTGCACCTTGTCCTCTGTCAGCGCTCAGATACCATTTACAACGTTAAGGCCAGAATTCAAGATATTCGTGAAGACCCTTACAGGAAAGACTATAAGAATGGAGGTGAAGAGTTCAGATGCCATTGACAACGTTAAGGCCAGAATTCAAGACATGGAGAGGATCCCGCAATATCTGCAGAGGCTCTTCTTTGCTGGGTGGGAGCTACATACAGAACGACCGCACTCTTGGCGACTATAAAATCTATGCGCATGCAGCCTTGCACCTTCAATATCGAAGTCGTTTCTTTAGGTAACAGCGTCGCAGAAATTTGTCATTTTCTTAATCCTCAAGTGACGCAAGAAGGTTAAATGATTTATTTTTTAATTAAATTTCCATTAACTCATTACTGCTTTAAAGACTTTGACCCAGTATTCTACTTTTTGTATTAATATTCTTTATTTTCTGTATTGGGAATCGACACATTTTCTAATGTATCTTTTTTCGACGCAAGGAAGAAGTCGTTGTTGTGTGTTGCTTTGAAACCAATTCTGTACATTTCTACTACGCTTACCATTGATAGCTTTTCACTTTCTAAACAAGCGACAGCTTTTCACAACCAAAAACTTTACACAAAATTCTCCGACTTTAAATAATAGAATAAAACAAATTAAAGCGAATAGAAACAATATCGACAAAAAAATAGAATTCGTCGTAGAAGACAAAACATCATAAATAACATGTAGCATATCCCAGATATTCAATAAAACTGGATGTTGTTTAGTAATTTTCCAAATAATATGAACTCAAATTACATAAGTACTAGAATGCTATAAAGAGAAAATTACGTTTTAATCTATCGTTTTTGGTTTTACGATTTCTATGTCTCCATATTCTTAAAATACACGGCGCTATCTATGTAGTTCAATTTATTGTACAAACAACTCTTTTCAATCATTTCTCGTCAAGAAATTCAAAATTCCCCTCCATATCAAAAATCAAAAAGCCATCTTCTTTTTCCTTACCTTCTTCTCCCTCTTCTTAATTTTTAGTCACTCGGCCAACTTCTCCCTCCCTCACCTCGTTTTTCCTGCCCAAACCCAAACAAACAACCCGTTCCACTTTCGACCAAAATGCGTTCGCTCTTGCCGTAGCCTCCCATCCCCTTGCTGTCGAGCCTGTCCAACCCGTCCCCGCGCCTCCGTCGTCTCCATTCCTGCGGGGTCAACTTTTCTGGGTTTCTGGCTTTTGGTTTAGATAGGAAAAGAACATGACTTGAGTTTCTTGGTTTTGATTTGGTTCCTTGTGGAGTTACAAAATTGAATTGGAGTTATTCCTTTTTTAATGCATTAATTTTTAATTTGAATTGGAGTTATAAAAATAAGAGTTGTGAATATTGGTTCTCTCTAATTAATTTTAATTCTCTATAAAAATATTTGAGTTTGAGCATCGAATTTGTTTGTAGATGAGGAGGAGAAGAGGAAATCAAGAGAAGGAAGAAGAAGGTAAGGGAGGAAGAAGAATATGAAGATGGTACTTTTTCATACTTTTTTTTAAAAAAATCATCAAATAAAAAGAAAAAGCGGATACAACAAGTCTGAAACCCATAACACACCTGCTGACCAACAATCCTAGTAGTCAGGTGGGTCAAACACTCCTCACCAGCTAGCCAACAAGTTTGGTAGTCGGGTGAGAGGACATAAACCAGCCAATACCTATGCTAATCAATAGACCTGGTAGTCAAGGCAGGCAAAAAAGATAAAGACCGGAACGGTCAAAAAAAATATTGTCAAGGAACAAACCTATGGTAAGGTTGTCCGGACATGTCTCTGCCGACAAGACCAGCGAGCAACGTTAGGAGGTTTGGCCACCAGCCATCCTCTATAAGATGGGTCAGAGCATCTGCAACCATATTTCTCTTACGGAAAATATGCATAACGTGGATCTGCATCTAGGCTCTAAGCTAGGTCATGTGTAGCCAGCGGGATTGCTATCACCATAGAACCTCGGTATGCAGAGTCTGGAATCTCAAATGCACATATGTGGAGTCCATCTCCAACTACAGCTTGTGCATCCCCACTCGTGTGCAACCTTGACTGCCTCAAAAGCAAAGCAGCTCATGATGTGCTGGCTGAAGCAACCCTAGACGAATCTCCTACAAGTCCCTTTAAGCGATTGAGGCCTAGAATACCCACGGAGCTACCATCCATATTGCACTTGAGCAAGCTCGGAGGAGGGCATCACCAAGTGACCTTGACAATGCACGGTGCCCAGCCTAACCTTGGTATAATACGGAGGTCCCAGAGTAGAGTCTGCTCCCGCTATAAGGAGAAGCACTGTCCTATGTCAAATATCACTGTCTTGCTCACCATCCCACAGAATAGCATAATCAATGCATCCAAGTTCTGGCACAAGTCTCGAAAAATGCACACATTGCGCTCTATCCATAAAAGCCAGCCTGCGGTCACCACAGCCACCCTCCACAATCGACTTACCTATGGGCTGAACTACTATCGCATCACCTCCACTAGCATCTCATTGAGGCTCAAGAAAGCCCTCCACGAGATGCCAAAGATATCAAAAATGTACTTCCATAAGGCGGCAGCAATTGGGCAGTGTACCATAATGTGATCTAGGAACTCTGCGTCAGGCAAACACATGCAGCACATGTTCGTGCTGACGAATCCTCGATTATACATGACATCAGTAGTGGGTAGCACTCTAAGGATAGCTCGCTAGAGAAGCACAGACCTCCGTGGCAGAATTGCTGCATCCCAGATCCATGAGCCCCAACGTACTGAGTGGCAGGTGAGGCGTAGATGGTCATAAGTCGCTCTAGAGGTAAGGATGCTATCCTGGGCGTAGGCCCAGACTATCTTGTCGCTATTTGGAAGGTCCAATCTATGTCTGCAGATGTCCCAGATAATGCCAAGAAAAGCCTTGTAGAACTGTCTGTGGAAGCTCCAACATCCATCCTGTCAACAGTCTGATATCGTGAAATTCACATCGGGTAAAAATGCTCTGGAAGCCCAACCTGCTCAGCTATCACGTATTCCAGCCAGTTGTCCAACTAGAAGTTGGCCGAGGAGTCCTCCTTGACCAACACCCGAGAAGAATGAATAATGTCTAGCAAGCAGCTCTAAATCCCTCGTAGAATCGAAGAGTGCACGTAGCTCTGCATCATCGTGTTCATAGTGTCAATCAGGCAATCTTGAATGTAGCCTATGTAATGCGACGACCCATGCAAAATGGTCTAGGTGAGCCAACTCAAGAATGCCAAGTTCACCTATCAAATCGAGCGGAGCCCCAGTCTACCCTCCTTATGCAGAGAACAGACGTAGTCCCAGGATACCGTGCAAGGGGCCCTTTGGTGGATATTACGAGTCTACACAAAGTTCTGCATGCACTTATCTACCTGCTCCATAAGCACAATTAGCTACTGGTAGATCATCATCGAGTGCGTCAATAAGCTCAGGATAACCGACTGCACCATATATGCCCGGCCCGCCATGGACAGTGAAGACCCCTTCCACTACGCAAACTTGTTGATGATGGTGTCTGTAATGCCCTGCAAGTGAGCACGATGGAGGGCCCACAAAATAGGGGGATACCAAGGTATGTGAAAGGCAACTAACCTGAAGAGATCCCTAGGATGTCTAGAAGCCCAGTGCGCTGCCTAGCTGGTATGCTCTCGCTGAAGTAGACCCAGGACTTTGCCAAGTTATAATACTATCCTGACGCTACTACATAATCTTGGAGAAGCCAAAGTAGTGCACGACAATTGGCCTTAGAGGCTGCCTACCCAAAGATGATAACGTCATCGGCATAGAGTAAGTGGGACAGGAATGTGCTACCCCAGACAGCCCGAAAACATGTAAAATTGCCTCGAACCACTGCTCGCTGTAGCAGCCCACTGAAGATCTCCTCCACCATAATGAATAACAACAGTGAGAGGGGGTCCCCTTGTCGTACACCCTGAGAGCAGCCAAAATAACCTGTTGGGACCCCGTCGACTAAGAGCAAAAGGCGGGCCGAGTGCAGAATGCTGATCATCATCTCATCGAAAGCCTCATCAAATCTCTAATCCCAGAGTACCTTTGTGAGAAACTCCCAGTGAAGGGTATCAAAAGCCTTGCAGATATCTACTTTAATGGCCATGTGACCACCCTTCTGGCTTCTACCAAGGCAGTTGATATCCTCGGAGACTACAACCCAGTACAAAACTAAAATGATGATAAGAGAGTAGAGTCAAGGATCGTACCAAGTCAAGTGGCCAGGATCTTCGTCACAATCTTGTAGATGAAGTTCCCCAACACAATGGGCTTGTAGCCCTCCACTCATTGGGCCTCTACAATCTTTGGGATTAACACCACAAAGTTAGTATTGAGCTCAATTAGAAGATAGTGTGAGACAAAGAACTCTTGCACTACTAAAACAATGTCCTAGCCTACCACATCCCATGTAGATTGATAGAAATGGCCACCAAACCCATAGGGACCTGGGGCGCTATCCGAGCTCAACCCAAAAATAGTATTTCGTATCTCTTCTAATGATGGGACCCATATTAGCTCGATATTCTGGTCCTTCCAAACACGACTCGTCAGTAGGGACTTCAATGGGCCGATGGCCATCAAGTCTAGTGGGGATCCCAAAACTGCAAACATCTATTGATACTAGGAGATGATGTGCTCACGGATGCAGAATGGGTCCTCCAAGAGCTATCCGTCAATCATTATGGTCGAAATGCCCAATCTGCTCCTCCAGATCTGAACATTATGATAGGAGAAGGTAGAGTTTCTATCTCTGTCCCAGAGCCAAGAAGCTCTTGACTGCTGCCTTAGAAAGGTACTTTGCTACTCTAGTGCAATATTGTACACCTTGAGAGCCTCCATCTCCTCGATAACTAGATCATCCAGCTATCCCTCTAACTCGATCCATTGCAAAACCTCCTCAATCCAGGCCTCCACTGCTATAAGGATCTATTTGACATCCTCGAAAACTTCCTTATTCCAGGTAACTAGCGCTCGCTTCAGCCGATGTAGTTTACCTGTTGAGGAAGCAATAGCTAAGTTCGCCATCGTCTGAGCTGGCCAAGTCTATCTCACCAAGTCTGCAAAATCCGCATAAGAGGTCCACATAGCCTAAAAATGAAAGGGATTCGGTCCTCGTGAGACTCCACTCTCTCTGCACTCTAAAATAATAGGCTGATGGTCTGAGGCATTGCAGAGTAGAGCCCAACACTATACTAAATGCCATAGCACATGATCCAACCAAGACTCCATGTATCTCGTCGCCCTCCTATTAGAGAATGTATACTGAGCTCCCGTTAGAGGAATGTCCATCAGCCTAGTCGCACTGATAAAAGTCTGGAAGTCTATACAGGATTGAGCGATGGGTAAGACTCAGCACATCCGCTCATGGGCTCCTAGGATGGCATTAAAGTCCCCAATCAACATCAATGGTCTTGGTGGCAGGGTCATCAAATCATCCTAGAGTGCTCTACGCCTGTAATACTAAACATGTGCATAGATAAATCCCATCATAACCCAATGCTGGTACCAAGAAACCTAATATACTAGCACCTATAAAGTGCAAAGGACGATGTCTATAGGCTGAGCAACCGGCTGACTAGTGAGCACCCAAAGGTTGGGGGTCCGTGCCCCTCTGTCCGTGGCTCCAACCAACTGAAAACCTAATAAAGTCTAGAATCACTCATGTATAGATTTAAAAGTAACCATCGGCTCTAAAATGGCTACCCAAGATGGCCTGTGGCACAAGTAATACTCTCGAAACTGGGTATGAGTATGCACAGACCCGATACCCCAAATATTCTAGTATAGAATATCCATAGGCTCTGTGGGGGCTGGCATGTCTACTATATGCCTATTAGGCTCAATCGTCCTCTCGTCATTTACGGTGGGGTCAGCTCCTCCTCCAAGATCTCTTTAATCGAATCACCCTAAGCCTGACTCTTTACCATCGCCTCCAACTAGTGTCTGGGCTCAGACAAGTTGTCCACCTCAAGAAGCTGACTATTGATCTGATAGAGGATGGGGTAGCACCTTCTCTCAGAACAACTTGCTCTATACCAACCTGTAATGTATCCTTGATCAGCGGGCTCGAAGCCGAGATCTATACTTAGAGTAGGTCCCTAGCTGATGTCTCCCTCAAATCTGAGGCTAGTAGAGTACCTGCCAGACTCTACTCATGACCACTGGCTCCAGCTCCCACCTGGACCATATTAGAAGCTTCATCTGTCGCCTTTGTGCCTATAAAAAAATTGGCATGACCCATTCGTTTGGCATCTCTAGTAAGCCTAGGATCCATGCCCAGCACATCATCCCCAGCAGTTCCAATAGACAATACAACAGCAAAAAACTCAGTGCCTAGATAACCCAAATTGGTCTCAGCAGGCATAACAGAGACAGGGCAAGGCAAAGTGGTCAGCACTTCCCTAGAGTCGAGATTACAGCTAACTATAGAGGTGAGAGACTGTGATCCCATTTCGAGCAAGCTGCAAGAATCCCTCATGGATGGGTCTTCTGGCTCTGGTCGGATCGCTGTAAGGGGACCATGATCTCGTATATTAGATTGGACTACTACCGAAGGCCCTGTCCCTATGCTGGTCCTCTACCAACTGCCTCTTCCTGCTCCTCAATCTCCTTAAGAGCCACAAAAGTAGTCCCTATCATCAAGGGGTCAGATGTACCTGTTGAAGATAGGGGGAAGAAGGCCTTGTAATTCAGGCTGGCAGAAATCACTTGTCTCATAAGCTACCATCTCCGACTGATGTGTGTCTAAAACACGCATTAAACGCATAGGATTTTGATTATGTTTTTGTACTTTTTTATTTAGTTTCGTATTGGTTAGTTGTCTTTGAGTTTTAGGTGACTAATGGACTCTTTATGCTAATTTATAGGAAAAGAGGCAATTTTGGTAAGGAATTATACATGAAGGAGGAGTCTAGAAAGATAGCTGCATTGGAGGGGCATTTTCGTCAGTTTCGGAGCAGAATTTGAGGAAGACTATCAGACGCAAAATTGAAGATCTTTCTTTCTCCTTTCTATCCATATAAAGAACGTACCAAACGAAGCCGGGAAGAGAAAGTTATGGTCAAAATACTGAAGTCTAATCTGGCAGGATATTATTGCGCGAATTTCGGGGCAAAATGGGAAATTGACTTTCCTGAAAAATTAGGACTCTTTAGGACGACCCTTTTAGGTTTTTAAGTTTAGGAGGGTTATATAACCCTATTAGCTTTAGTTTATCTTCTCTCTCTTTTTCTCTCTCTCTTCCCCATTCATCGCATATTTTCTATCCCGTAGATTATGTTTTATTTTATTATGAGGAACTAATCCTCTTGGTAGATTTGAGGAGGAACCTATGGTTGTGAGGATCTTGTTTATTTAATCTTGTTCATTTTAGTATTTACTTATTGCTTGAGGAGATTTACCCCTATTTGCTAAATGAATTAGATATCTTTAGTGATCCAATGATCGACCACGTGGTATTCTGACCTTGAATCTACCTTTGTTTCTCATAAGTTTTGCATATATTTATTTTCCTTTTCTTAGTTTAGTTTTCTTTCTATCATTCACAACTCTCCCCCTATTTTACTTTTCTTTGTTTAGTGTGTTAGGTTAATTAAATATTCGTTCCTCCTTGGATCCGACTCGGTATTTCCACTTACTTGCTACAAACTAGTAAGCCGTAGATATCGGTTTATTTTGAAGGGCTTCGACATGCTCGTCAAAATTTGGCGCCATTGCCGGGGAGGATTACGTCTTATTTGATTGATCTAACTTATGTTCAATAGAGCTTCATTTGCAGGTATACCAACCTCTACGCTTGAGCCAGACTATGATGGATGGATCGACTATCCTATGGTGGATTACGGAGATTAGTTCCAATGTAACCATGATCCTTATGCCAATTTCTATGAACCACCTCAACAACAGTCATCCAATTCCTATCAGTCATTGGAAGACCTTATTAAGAATTTGGCCATCAGCACAAACCAGTGCATTCTAAAGACAAACCAGTGTATTCTAGAGACAAATCAGTGCATTCAAGGTCAATGGAATCCTGACCCTCCTGTCGACACATATAACATGGATCTTGACACCATTATTGAAGGAGAGAAAATCCATCTAGCTACCTATAGTTCACCTTCACAAGATTCTCACCTTCTAGATGGGGCGTCTCATTATGCCTATTCTTATCAACAATATCCACAACAAGCATGCCACCAATTGTCGTTCGAGGAAGTTATACTCAAAAAAATTGAAGATATTCGACAAACCTTTCGAGAGATGAAGGCAAGCCACCAAAACTTAGAGGAAGGGGACCCATTGCTGGAGGAACAATCTACCTGTCTGTAGCTTCCATGAGCTAGCTATCAAGATCCTCGCCTTGTCTGTGGGCACAGTGAACTGGAAGCAAAAATAGCCCATCCTGATCGATAGCATAAGCCATGCCGAGGTACCCCAGATGCGTGTCAGCTTACCTCGCAAAGAAGCAAATGTAATGAGCTTAGTACCCTTGGGGATAACTAAGTGCCCAATAAGAGCTCGTGTCCCAAACTTGAGGCAGGTATAAGAAAGGGGCTGGCTGATCAAAAGAGCAGGCATCTGGTCTAATGGGTCAGATGTACGCATAGCATCATGAACCTTCTACCGTAACCCTACCCAATACGGGATGATCGGTCGTCTGTTTGGTCTTTCTAGCATGTGCCAGTAATGGGTGGCATGCGCCACCTCTAGACTAGCACGAAGCTCTGGCACATGCCAACAATACCTAGCATGCTAAAACTTCATGGACTAACAAACCTGGCATGTGCCAATAAGGGTGGCGTGCGCCAGCTCAATAGCAGAGTTGCTGTAGTTTGCAAATAAGAGTAAGTAGGGTTGTCGATCCACAGAGATTGAGTTGTTAGGCCTACTCTAAGGTTTACTTACTTAATTAGTTTATAAAGTTTGTAGTTGAACACTAGTGATCTAAACTCTAAAGATTGGAAATAAAGATCATAACAACTAACATAAGCAAAGTTTGTTTATAAAACAGAATACTAACAATTTATAAGCTAATAATGAGCAAGGTGCCTAAACCAACAACATAACCATAAGATAAAGAGGGGTCTGAGTGTATGTGATATGGTCCGAGCTAATTGAAGGCAACCTCAACCACACTTTCATGCACGATGAGTCTAAATTGTTACTTAACCTAGCTTAGAAGATAGGATATGTTCTTTCGACCCTATCAACTAACTAACCTAAGTTAAGCATCAACTATAAGCTCCACTCCAAGGACAATCAGTAGGTTAGCAAGGAGATTTCTCTCCTAGCAAGAGTACTAAAAATCGAATCAACCTATCTATCAATTTTATCTCCTTTCGGTCTCAAGTTTTGACTAGCTATTAAGGCTTGGTGATCAAGCAAGTCTAAGCAATAGGATCAAGTACGTTGATAAGAACACATACAAGAACATACACAACTCTTATAAAAGGCTACATCAAAGGTAACAAGGCACCAAACTCATACAACTACTCAAACATACTTATATTCAACATAATAAACATAAAGTGTCTGCCGAACTTGTTCCCTTGCCTTCATAAAGTCTAAGCCACCTTTGTCACTTCACCATTTTGTTTGTCAAAAACTCAGCTTTATTTTACTTCTGTCTGTCTGGTCTGGCGTGTGCCATGTGCACCTGGCGTGCACCAGCCTTTGCAAATTTTCTTCTCCGAGTGAAAATAGTCATCTAAGTGATCTGTCATTTGGATAACGGCTACATGGCATGCGCCATAGAGGACTGGCATGTGCCAAAAGACCGTGCATTGCATTCCTTGGCTCCGTGAATTCCTCTCGTCCGTGGCTTTGCGTGTATGCTCGATCATCCTTCACTTCTCCTCGAATAGGCTCCTAAAAACAAGCAAACTTAATGAAAAATGATAAAATTAACATAAAGACACAATGAAGGAAAACTAATATTAAGACAACTAAAACACAACTAAATCAACCTAAAACACTAAGAACGATATGCTAAAAAGGTACGAATAATGAGGGTTTTTGACACTCATCACACCCCTACACTTGAATCATTGCTTGTCCCCAAGCAAAACTCAAAATGCGGACAACCAAAACTAAAATTCAAATACAAACAAACAAACACAAAACAAGGTAAAGACATGGCATGAATCGATCTACACTTAACTTCCCTCAAAAACATCATCTCATATCAAAATAAAATCATAATCTAAGTTAGTTCATCAATCCATAACACAAAGCACAACGAACTATTAGGCATCTCAACACTAAATTGTTTAAACAAGTGTTAACTCTACATAAAAGACACTAGAAGGTTGACCTCACGATGATGGACAAGTGTTTCATTCATATAATCTGTATGGTCAACTTCCTATCACTCGCATAAATGTCAATATACTCAAAGCATCCTACATCCTACTCAGCATTATCTAAAAGTCATAATGGTTACTAATGATCGGGGGGTCTTTTCATTGGGTTGCAATGGGGCTTAAGGTTAAGGTGAGGTATAATATGTGGATAGTGGCTAAACCATCCAATCCAAGAACATGTTACAAATGCAACTAATCACTCGTCTAATCTAAGAATCCTCACATATATAACAAAAATAAACACACTCCCCAAATATTCCAATATCCAAAGACCAAGAAGCACGAGTATCTCCCAGAAACATACCTTATTGAACTTCATACCAGAAAATGAAGTAAAAAAGAATGTGAAGTTGAATAAAGCATGGTTTCAAGGCAAAACTTGAGGTTTTAGGTCTTAGTACATAAGGATATTGGGGAGCATGCTATTATACTTGGTGAGGATGTTTTAGACTAGACAAGAGACTACTTAGTTTTTGTATATAGTCTTTGGATTGGATGGTTTTGCCACTATCCATACATATTTATCTCACCCTAACCTTTAGCCCCATTACAACCCGATGAAAGTCCCCAATCATTGACAACCATTGCGACATTTAGATAATGCTGAGTAGGACGTAGGATGTTTTTAGATATTGACCTATATGCGAGTGATAGGAAGTTGACCATATACACTATATGAGTGATACACTTTACTATCCTTGAGAGTTTAACCTTCTAGTGTCTTTTACATAGAGCCAACACTTGTTTAAACAATAGAGTATTGATGTGTTTACTAATTCATAGTGCTTTGTGTTTTGAATTAATGAACTAACTAAGTTTATGGTGAGATTTTGACATAAGTTGATGTTTTTGAGGGAAGTTAAGTTTTGATCAAGTCTTGCCAAGTCTTTAGTTCATTACATGTTTCGTGTGTTTTTATATGATTTCTGTTTTGTCTGTGTCCGTATTTGAGTTTTGCTTGGGGAAAAGCAAAGATTCAAGTGTGTTGGGGTGTGATGAGTGTCAGAAACACACATTACTTATGTACATTTTAGTGTAAATTTAGCGTTTTATACTTATTGTTTTTACGAGTTTTCTATGTTTTTGTACATTTTGTACATTTTGTGCTTTTGTCGTGTTTGTTCATTTTTCTTATATTTTCTTGCTTTTTAGGAGCTTTATGGACAATAATCTATGGATGCATGATCAAGACCTCGAGGATACGAGCAAAACGGACTCGACAAGGCAAAATGGCAAAAAGTTGGGTTAGGGCGCTAGCTTTGACCTCTTCTGACTACAAAAATCATAACTTCCACATACAAAGTTGGATTTAGGTGCTGTTAGCGGCATTTGAAAGAAGACATCAATATCTACAATCTTGCCAAAAATCTTGTTTTAAAAATGGATGACTTCATTGCAGCTATAATGGTGATGACAAAGCATGACCAAGGTATGACCAAAGCATAACCAAATGCATGACATCACATGTGGAGGGCACCAACTTTGTGGTGGCTGCATGAAAATCTCACCTCTTGCCAAAATAAGTGGTCAACACTCAGATTTTTCCTTACTAACTAAGCTTAACTTATGTGGAAAAATTGGCAAAGGTGGAGACAAGGTTAAACTAGTTAGTAAGATATTAGATTAAGTTGTAATTTTATATTTTCCATTAGCAAAACTTTGTATTTAGTTAAATAAACATAAGAAGTAAGTCATTCCATGACTTAGCAAGAAAAAAACTCAGCCAAGAGCATGGAGAGGCCGTGAGCAAAGGAGAGAAAGAAAGGAAGAGAAGAAAAGAAAGAAAGAAGAAAAGGAAGGAGGAAAAGAAGGAAAAAAGGCTAAGGCATAAACCAAGCTTATGCTTGAAATTTGTAACACCTTCTTCTCCTTTCTATTCTTGCTTTTCTTTGCTTGTAATATGTATTTTGATTGTGTTATTGTAATATACATGTGTGTGTTTGTTTGTTTAAATATGTGTGAGTAGTTTACTTTGGTGTGATGCCTTGAAAACTTAAGTTTTCTAATGGTTTTAAATGGGTAAAAATGTTAAGGTTCATGTACTTGTTAAAAGACCTAATGCTTTGTCAAATTTGGCCACCTAGAACCAAAGTTAATAATCGAGTCTTGAGACCGAAAGGAGATAGGCTCGATCAAAATATTAACTTGTTGATTCGTCGTCTTGTGAGATATGGACTCCTCCTTGGTGATGAATTATCCAAAAGGGTGATGTTTATAGTTGGTATTTAGTTAGATTTATATGACTCGTGGGGGCGAAAGCACATCGAGTTCATATAAGTTTAGCTAAAGATCAATTTAGACTAATCTAGCGCAAAAGCATAGATTAGTTGCCTTGAAACACCCGGATCATGACACGAACTTAAAAACCCAACGAACCATGTAGTTTACTTAAGTAATCTATGGTATCACACCACTTGTTTTAAGATGATATTTACCTTGTGTTCTTGTGTGTTCTTATGATCTTGCATGATTTAAGTTGGTTGTATTTTTATTTTAAGCATGTTAGTTTGTTAGTTGTCACCAAAGAAACCAAAGTCATTAAATTCCTAAAACATAGTAAGTAAGCCGAGTAAGGCACAACCTCATTCCTCGTGGGATCGACAACCCTACTTCATAATCTATATTGCATCAGAGGCATGTCAAAACGTGCCTCTCATCAATAAGCTTACAACGTAGCCTCCGTAGAGTGTTGAAATTTCATACAATTGATATAAGTATAAAAATATTTATAAAAATAAATATAATATAAAGTTTATTAATTTAATAGTAAGTAAAAAGTACTCATTGTCTCAAACATCATATTAAAACATAATTTTCTCAAACTCATCTAAATATTCAAGATTTGTATTATTAATCAAGCACTAATATATGCTAAAAGTTAAGATTATAATTAGAGTTATAGTTAGGGTTACATGGTAATTTGTATTATACTAACTAATGGATATTGGAAAAAGTACAATTTTAGTACGTATGATTTACCTTTTTCACTTATGATCTTGTAATAAGGAAATGATCAAATAAGTCCTAAGGTAAGCATCCTCATTTTATTTTTAAACTTAGGTGGCTTCCCTAATCTAAATACACTCCGAACCAAAAAATAATAATATTTTGCATTTTAGTTGACAAGCCACGTCAGATTTTTTATTCTGTTAACATTTGAGGTATCTGTCTCGTAGAAATTTCAGAATAGTTCCTTGGTTTCATATTTATACAAAAACCCCTCCTCCTTCTCTTCTTCTTCCTCTTCCTCTTCTGCTTCCCTCTCTCATCTCTCTTACCTTAAGAGTTTCAATAGTCTCACCTACCAAGAAATCAAAACTGCCTAAACTCTTTCCCCATTTAACTTTACACCATCCACAATTTAAGAAAATCCCCAACCTTTAAAGCAAGTAGAAGAAGCACCTTAAGATCGTCCTTGAGGAAAACCATGGAAATCAAAAACTTGTGAGAGTCAGGGTTCTAAAGGGAGGGCCAGTTCTGGCATGTCAGGAAGACTCTCATCGATCTCTCTATCTCTATGCTCGACGAGAAGAGCTCTCGATCCTCCGTCAATATTGCTCTGGCCCAAAGCCAATGCTTTAGGTTTCATTTTTTTTAAAACCCCTCCTTCATCGACGTTGTCAACAAGTTCCTTGTGTGCCCGCCCTTCCTACGTGCTAGCGTCTTTTGGTTGACCTTTTGATGTGAGCGGCTAACAGATGGATGAAGGAGGGGATCCAGAGGGGCAGGGTTGAGCTTTTTGGATCTGGATCAGAAGAGGCTAGAGATGAGAAAGAAGCCGCAGCGACGGTGTTTATTTGTCTTGGAATGATAGGAAGGGAGCTGGGAGAGGTGGGGCCCACCTTCGGGGTGCTATAAGGGGGGAGGGGGAGGCTAGGATTCCTGCGTTCGGTTTGAAATTGTTGTGTTTAATTTAACATTTGAAATTGAAAAGATGGAGATAGTCTGACAGGATGGCAATAGGTAGGGTAGGGTATTGATACTATCCAACCCATACCCTAGTTTTTTTAGTTGGATCCATACCCTACCCACGACCCTCTGAATATCTTTTAGAAAGACCCAGACCCAGACCCTAGAATCTAATCAAAGATCTATGCCCTATCCATAGACCCGCTACTTTATACCATAATTTTTAAAATTTTAATATAATCTATATAAAAATTAAGAAGAAAATAGTCTATATAATAAAAAAATAATATCAAACTAAATTTAAATCAAATAGTAATATTCAAACTAACTATATAAACATGATTCAAAAGTTATAAATAAATTTATAAGTGTTAAATATAAAGTTCGAAAATAAAATAATTTATTATTAACTTTTCATGTGACTTGTGTACAAATCTTTCTGATTATCTTATTGCTCCCTTGTTGTTCATGTAATTAAATTTTTTTTATTTCTTCAACATCTGAATATCAAATTTAATTATTTAATTAGTTATTTAAAATTTGATATTTTAATAAAAATTTAGAATTACATATACCTAAAATTTCACTATCGATATCATTAGTAACTTAAGCATATTCCACACTATTTGCACATTCTAGTGAATCTGTTGAGTAAAATAAGATATCAAAGTTTAGCACATTATTTTAAATCACAAACTTGATAAAATATATCATTATCCAATTATTATTTTTTAAGCATTAGGATTTTTTTTGTTTAGCTATTAGATTTGTCTAATTAGGCATTATAATTTTTTTAGTTAATATATATATATATATTATAATTATTTTCATAATAAAATAACTAGGATCTAAGTAGGATCTAACTAATAGATATATGGGTAGGGTCTAACTAATAAGTCTATGGATAGAGTTTAGGTCTGGATTTATATTGACCCAATCCAGACCTAGACCCTATTAAAATTAATATATACAAACTCATACTTTACCCATGACCCGTGGATCCTAAGATCCACTGGGTATGGTAAGGGTCTGACCCACAAGGTACAGATCTTTTTGCCATCCCCTCAGATAGAAGAAGATAGTTTTTTTTTTGTTAGAGGAAACTAAAAAGAAGAACTCGAAGGGGTTTTGGTTGGTTCAAAATCTATAGTTTATAGAAATGAAGGGATTTCCCTCATGGTTGAACTTGAAAAAAATGGAGATAATATGTTATTAAATAAAAAAATCTATATTTAATAATCTGTTATTAAATATAGATTTTGTACCACAATGGTATATTGGACCGCACTGAGTATATATAATATCCTTGTTTTATATCGAGTAAATATATAAACATAAATATATAATATATATTCCTTACAGATATTTTATTTCCACTTTGGCTCCTTTTCAACCGAATCCCTCTCTTCGATCCAAAATATTATTTCTCTCTTTTATCGTTTTCCTCCCTCCCACTAAAACTCTAGCTAATCTTCTGACTCTCTCTCTGTTGCATGGAAATCATAATTTGCAAGGGAGAATCGTATTCCATGGAAGGGCGAGCTAGAGGTCAAGGCAAACCCTATCAAAGGAAGAATCAAAGACCCTAACTAAATTAGGGGCTAGGGTTTGTGAGGCCGATTTGAGCATTGCGCGAGTAATTAATTATGTTACTATTCCAACGGATTTGAAAAATTATAGAAAAATTAGGGATTAGAATGATATTAAAGTCAGAAAAAAATTACTTACACATGAGAGAAAAAATTAAGACGTGGTAGTCAACTCATCTTCAAAATGATATCGATTTTTGGTATGGTGCGAATTTTTTCTCGGAAAGCTTTGTGAGCCTAAAAGCGAAAACGGGGTGCATATATTAGGATTTATTTAGTCATTTTTTAACCATATGATCATATTTCAAAAGATATGAAACCGCACGTACTAAAAATATACTTTTCTCATAAACATTTGATATCTATATCAAAAATTTAGTAACCACTCATGACATTATGTTTAGATTCTAAAACCTTGCACCTTGTCCTCCATCGAGTTTTGAGGTCGAGAGTTTTAAAACCTATTCAGGAAAGACCTAAATATTGGTGTTTGAGAGTTTTTCTGATTTTACCATCGACGACATGAGGACCAAAATCGATGAGTGGAGGGAATCCCACGGGACCAACAGGAGTCTGCTCTTTGCTGGGAGGCAGTTAGAGGAGGGTTGCACTCTTGCGGATTATAAGATGCGTGGTGAGTCAACCGTGCACAAGGTCCTCCGTTTTAAATGTGGTTAAACTTGACGATTTTCAATCTAGGATGGCCCTAGTATTTGTACTACTTTTGCTAAACTTTTCTGTTGGTACTTGACACATTTGATGATGTAATTATATGTGTTGCAAGGAAAATCGACTTTGTTAAAAATATTTGAATTTCATTTTTTGGTGTCGCAACTACATTTCAATTGGTACTCAACACATTTTCTGTAGTAATAAGCTGTGTCGCAAAAGTTTTGGTGTCTCAACTACATTATTTGTTGTAATGATTTGTGTCGCAAAGGTTTTGGTGTCTCAACTACATTCTGTTGGTATTCTAATACATATTTTGATGTAATTATTTGTGTCCCAAAGATAATAGACATTGTTAAAATTACTCGAATTTCTTTTTTGGGTACCTCAACTATATTTTTGTTGGCAGTCATAACACATTTTATTGGTTGTAATTATTTGTGTCGCAAGAAAAATCGATATTGTTAAAATTGTTCGAATATCACTTGCTGTTATCTCAACTACATTTTTGTTGGTACTTGACACATTTTTTGATGTAATCATATGTGCCGCAAAGAAAATGGACGATATTAAAACTGTTCGAATATTTTTTTTGGTGTGGCAAATGCCTTGTGGCGTGGAAACTTTTTGTGACATTTGAGGAATCGGGAAGAGATTTGTCACTCACCCAACCAGTAAATATCTCTAAAAAAAAAAGTAAATATTAAGATATATAGTAAAATATTAAATTGCTCCGACGACCAAAATTATGTACTTATCCCAAATTTTCCAAACTTTTTTTTAGAACAACACATCAAATAAAATGAAAAAGATACAAATTTGTCTCGAGCCCACAACACACCTGCTAACCAACAGTCCAAGCAATCAGGTGGGACATATGACCCCTCACCAGCTAGCCAACAAGCTTGCTAGGCAGGTGGCAAAAAACAAGTCAGCCAAAACCCATGCTAACAAACAATCCTGGTAGTCAGGGCAGGCAAACAAACCAGTCAGCGGGAACAGTTAGAAAAATATCGTTAAGGGACGAACCTGTAGAAGGACTATCCTGACATGTCCCGACCGATGTGGCTGATGAGCAAAGCTCGGAAACTCAGTCGCCAGCCATCCTCCGCGAGATGAGTCAGAGCATCTGCCGCCATATTATCCTCTCAGAAAATATGTGTGATGTGCGTCTGGAGCTGTGCTCTGAGCTGAAGCATGCGCAGCCAGCGAGATCGTCAGTGCCATGGGACCTAGGCCTGGGCGGCTGAAACCTAGATAATATGTATGTGGAGTTTGTCTCTAGCCACAGTCTGCGCCAGCCATGCCGATGTACGAACTCTACTGCAAGGATGGCTACCAAGAATTCTGCCTCGAAAGCGAAGCAGCTCGAGATAGAGTAACTAAAGCATCCCTGGACAAAACCCTGGCATGTGCAGAACACGTACACTTGCCGAGCAGCCCAGTCCCGAAACGCCAAAAGAGCTGCCATCTGTATTGCACTTAAGCCAGCCCGGAGGAGGGTATTGCCAAGTCACCTCGATAGTGTGCGGTGCCCGACCCGATCTCGGTGCAATATGGAGACCAAATTTTCCAACCATTAGGGTTTTAGAGATGGGTACCGGAGAGGGGAGAACGAAAGGTCTTGGCGATAGAAACATCAAACGCATTCCGCTTTAAATAAATAAACCATACGAATCCCCATCAATTTTCTCCATCCAAGATCAGAAAACACAACACTCACTAGCTCGTCTCTCTTGGTCTCGTTCTTAAGGTAAAGAAATCATTTTTATCTCTCTTTCTGTAATATGGGGTTAACCTTGTCCGGTTCCATCAAACATGGTTTTTTTTTTTCGTTTCTTCTCCTAACTCTGGCCTTTGCATGTGGTATTAGAGCTTCTCTTATTTCGTACTGTTCCAGTTATCGCTCGTTAGGAGGAACATGTAGGAAAGGCTCTTAGCCCTTGTTAAAGCCGTCTTATGTTTTTGGACTTTCTGCTCTAAGCACTTGAGCAAGTGATATAGAGCTTTCGAAATTTTGTAATAGGCCGCTCATGACTCGTCTGAAGAACATGGAAGAACAGCTCGAGGCCCTTGAGCAAAGTGTAGCCCATCAATTTCTCACTCTCATGGACGAGAGTGTGAGTGGACAATGCCAGCTTCAGGAGCTCCGCAAAGACACTATGACAAAGATTGATGACTGTTCTCATAGATTGACGATGGTAGAGACTCAGATGACACATTTCCACAAAGAACTTATGCAAGCAATCAAGACTAATGGGAAAGCACAAGGCAATAAACCAGAAGGTTATATGAGGAATGTGGAGAGGGGTGCATATGGTGGATATGGCGGTTCGTGTGTAGGGACGGGGACATGCAGTCCCCTTTACGAGCTTAGGGAGGGGTCAATGCAACGATCAAACTTTGTACACGTCCACGAACGAGTACAAGAGGTTAATCACTCTTTTCGTAAGCTCTTTCACTGGTTTCTAATTTCACTAGTTTCTAAATTATTTTTTCTCCTAGTTATGTCCATTACAGGTGGTATCAGAATTCATGAACCATTGGATTGACCATCGTTTGAAGAATATGGAGGAACAACACCAAACCCTTGAGCAAAATGTAACACGGAAAATTCTCACCCTCGAGGAGGAGAATGAAACTCTACAATCCCGACTCGCTGAGCTCCTTAAGATGGTTGATCAGCTCCGCAAAGACACAGTGACAAAGATTTGTGACTCTTCTCACAGATTGGCGAGGGTGGAGACTCAAATGTCACTTTTCCACAAAGAAGTTCTGGAAGCAGTCAAGACTAATGGTTTAGCTCAAGGTAATGCCTCAGAAGAGGATAGGAGACCACCGTCGCTGTCGATGGCATCGGATTTGTCGACAAATGAGGAGGCTGATCTAATCCGCACAGACATGATGACAAAGATTGATGACTGTTCTGACAGATTGACAAGCATAGAAACTCAGATGACACTTTTCCACAGAGAAATTTTGGAGGCAATCAAGACTAATGGGGTAGCTCAAGGCAATGCTGCAGAAGAGGATAGCAGGTCATCGATGCTATCTATGCCATCTGATCAGCTCCTTAAAGACGTGATGTTAAAGAGTGATGATTGCTCTCACATATTGACGAGTGTAAAGACTCAGATGAACTCTTCCAAAAAGAACTTCTAGAAGCAATCAAGACAAATGGGGTAGCTCAAGGCAAGTTCCAGAAGAGGCAAGGAGATCGCTGCCGCTACTTACGCCTTCGGGCATGCCGAGCGATATGGAGAGGTAGACGTAATAGTTTGCGTGTAGGCATGGGGACACGCAAATCCTTATACGTTCCCAGGGAGGTGCCAAGGCAACATCAGATGCCTTTGGATTTGACGAGAAATGTAGAGAGAGGCGGAAATGGTGGTTCGTGTGCAGCCTGTTATGAGCCTATGGCGGTGCTAAGACAACGATCAAACTCTGAGCATTTCCAGGTTAGTCCTTCTTTTCCTACGATTGACATTTCTCTCACTTCTTCTCCTAGCTCTGTCCTTACAGTGTAATATGGAACTTTGAGGCGTTGGATTTGGTTTTATACTGAATGATAAAATACAATAAGTATGGGATTCCAAACTTGGACATTTACATTGTTTTTCTGATATGTG
This sequence comes from Hypericum perforatum, assembly GCA_012979155.1. Taxonomy (NCBI): domain Eukaryota; kingdom Viridiplantae; phylum Streptophyta; class Magnoliopsida; order Malpighiales; family Hypericaceae; genus Hypericum; species Hypericum perforatum. Next base: position 43,098 of record SOPF01027697.1, on the reverse strand, counting down.
GAAATCCGATGAACTTATGGTATGGGATTTTGATATTTTCGTCTGATTTAAGATCATCCTTAAGTTTGAATTTTTTTTTTTTAATTGAAGTTTCTTGTCCATAAAGGGGAATGAAAAGAGTATAAAATGTGAATAAAAGTTAAGTGAAAAGTACAACTTGAATCATCATACAGTCGCCATGTCAAAGTTCTGTCGATTCATACCCTTCCATTAATTTTGTTAGGACTTGTATGTCCTTTTCATCATGGTATCTCTATATTTGGACGTTGTGGTCTTGTTTCGTCAACAATGGATGGATGGATGCAGATATTCGTGAGGACCCTGACAGGAAACACCAGAACATCGGACGTAAAGAGTTTTGATACCGTCGACAACGTAAAGGCTAAAATCAATGACGATGAAGGAGTTCCGCTGGGCGAGCAGAGGCTTATCTTTGCCAAGAAGCAGCTGGAGCGTGGCCGCACTCTCGCTGATTACAACATCCAGGAGGAGTCAACCTTGCACCTTGTCCTCCGTCAGTGCTCAGATACCATTTACAACGTTAAGGCCAGAATTCAAGATATTCGTGAAGACCCTTACAGGAAAGACTATAAGTATGGAGGTGGAGAGTTCAGATGCCATTGACAACGTTAAAGCCAGAATTCAAGACATGGGGAGGATGTTGGAGAATTGGTTTATAACCAAAGAAGAGATGGTCAAATACAAATGAGTGTATTATGAGATCACACCAAATGGTTTGGGGTGTGTGTGAGATCGTTGCAAAACTCGTTCACTAAGTTTCGTAACGATAAAAAACACTTGCGAGAAACAAATTCTAGGTGTGAATGAAAATTGGCTTAAAGGTGGTATAGTTATAGGTTGTAAGATTTGGATTTCTGAGAATTGTTCCAAGCTCAAGGTCTTATCTTTTGAAGCTGGGCCGGACTTGTTGAAGCGATTCTCAATCCAAATCCGTTGGGCTTCCTCTGGGATAATCCCATGCTATGGAACCTTATTCTCCTTAATGGCATTTGAATTTAATTTCTTGCCAAATTAATGAGAATAACCACCAAGTTAATATGTGAGTTTATGGCCTTGTAAACCCATTTACTCACCTTGTTAATGGCCATAATGATTATGGTTATTGTGGAATTGAATGTTGGAGGCCTAAGCTCCCTATAAAAGGAGCTCTCCTCCTCCATTCTAAGACACACCATTAGCTCACACTCTTCTTAGAGCTCTCCACCTCTCTCTCTCTAGATCATAGCATTTCTCATTTGTGTCGGAGTTCTAGACCACCAAAGATTCGAAAGGAGTACAATAGTGCTTCCTATTGTACTCGTGATTGGGCGTTGTATCTTGGGAACTCTCTTACCCACGGAGGCCTGAAGCTATAAGACGGGTAATAAGAGTTTAAGGGCACACGGTGAAACCACGGCCTCGTCCAGGATTACATCCGAAGTTCGTGATATCGTGGAGGACTAACGATAGAAAGAGGTGACATGTTAACGGTTGTACAAACCGTATCGTAAGAATACTCTACACTTCTATTGTTTAATTTTATATGCATACCAAACCATTATTTACTAATATTAGTTGCAACAATCTTAAACTCTTATTATTTTTATAATTATTAGTAAGTTATGGTTTGTTGCTTATAATCGGTAACGATCTGTACTACGTGGTTTAAAAGTGTTTTTAATAGATGTTCATTTTGTTTATCTGTGACGTTGATGCTCTGTTGCTTGTATAATAAAAGGGAAATTGAAGTGGAAATTTATTTTGTAATTGCAAGTGCTGGCGTATTAGGAATTGATTATTTTGATAAATATTTGAATAACTTAGGTTACCTGGTTGGTGGATTTCGATATCTTAGGTTTATGGATTGCTTCTGTGCATCTTTTTAAAACCGAAATTTTCTTTAGAATTGTTGCCAACCATTTCGTTTTTACGAGTGCAACTTTTGTTTGCATCTAATGCTCGGTTACTGTTTTGGGTTAAAGCAATTTTAGATAATAATTGTATGACAGATTAAATATTTTTTCCAGCCGTTTCTCGCATTATTTTGTTTGCGGTGGTTTTCCGATGTTCTTAGTATATGACCATTAGAGTTATTATTTATTTTAGTGATAACATTACCGTTGTTTCTAATCGTGGATTTAATTATCCTTTATTCGTGAACACACAGCGTCTATAACCTTTAACAATCTTTTTGGTCACTGTTGTGCTGCTATGATAATAGAATTTTGATTATTATTATCATAACGCCACCTTACTCTCCTTCTACCAAAAGGAATTTCAATGCTAATCCGAAGTTTGGTGCAAGTGCATTCGAACGTCTTATCTGATAAGGTATTTAATTTATTTGAGTTGTGGCTAAATATTTATTGTGATCCATTTCCTGATAGTGCGGAAGGTTATTGCTTGTTATTAGGCTCAAATTTATTGCGTATTGAATTTATTGGTGACATTAATATTGTTGACGTTAATGAATTGGGACAGTAAATGGTTAATTAATTTTTAATGTGTAATGCCTATTAGTGCAGTTTTTTATTGCTCGAAGCTCAGTCATATATTATTTAATATGTCTGTGATCAACATGTTACAAGTGGCCAGGTATGAGTTTACTTAAATGTAAATTTTTTTATCGAACTAGTTGATCAATGTTATGAACTTAGTGTGTAAATTGAGCTTCAGTGGATGGGCCTGCTTATTGCAAAAGAAATTTTGCTACACTAATTTTAGATCAATTTGTGAACTTGATTAATTCGTGTTGTATGTAAGTCCAAATATTGTAGCCATAAGTCCTTCAAGATATATAATGAATATCATCAACATCGGGATGATGAGGTTTCGGGTGTGAGGGCTAGCGACGCAGAGGTCGTAATGTCGGGTATGATAAATCCATTATTAAATTTTCAATTTGAGAATTCGAAGAAATTCAAGGATAGTAAAATCAAGAAGTGACAATGTGTGATAATGTTGTTCTTGACTATCTTGAATTTAATGTGATATCTTAAAGAGAGTAACTCCAAAGAGGATATTTGAGATTTTTATAAAACTCTTATCCATGACGTCCTCCAAGTGGCAAGGGTGATTATGGAAAAATTACCGTCATATTGGAAGGACCTCAAGATGTACCTCAAACGAAGAGGAAGGTAGTGAGTCTCGAGAAACTTTTGAGAAGGTTGCGTATCGAGTAAGATAATTAAAAGATTGAGAATACAAGTGTGGGGCTTGATTGATGTTTGATACAAATATTGTTATGTTTAATTGTTGAGAAAGTAAAAACAAAACAATAATTTTTACTCCTTCACAATAAGTCAAAAACCAACTTTTGAGAAAGATCAAAATCTTTAAAATATGGGGGAGAGCATTGCTTTCGACCAACTAAGATGTTGGGTAAAATACTTTATGAAGTGTGGTAAGGTCAAGAACCTAGCTACGAATTCCTAAAAGTTTGTGAATGTCTTACAAAGGTTTTGAAGATTATTCCTAAAAGATGAGGATAAAATCTAAGACAGTAGATTGTGTGTTATCAGGTAATACACTACATAATGTTGTATATCATACACAAGTCAGATAATTCTGATATTCACATAAATATTATGAAAGCTAGCAATGCTTCATTCTTCGAGAAAATTTTTCTTACAAAGCTCCAAGAGAGATTGACAATCAAGTTAACCAAAGTGGGTGCAATGTGGGGGAAGAAAAATCTCATGAAGAATTTGAAGCACCTAAGCAGATGTAAATGAACGAGTATATTGGATAGTCTAGACATATATGTCATAGACATAAATCTGTGAGAATCGTTATTGAGAATGAATTTACTATCTTTAGACTACATAAAGTCAAAGGTAAAATCTCACAAATCCATTAACTAATGGTCTAACAAAAGATCTAGTTGAAGCATCATCGAGGGAAATTGGATTAGAGCCCACAAAATGACCTAAAACATGATGGCAACCCAACTTAGATTGTAAACCCCGATCTACAAGTTCAACAGGACAACCAAATTGTGAGGCTAGGGTCAAACAAAGTACTCAGGGAATTGAGTTCCCTACCTATTCCTATGATGAAAGAGTGATAGACCTGTCCATGGGAAGGTTAAGCTTTAAGCTTTTAATGATCCTTATACTTTGAGTATATATAAGTGGGGTATGGCAGGATACTCCTTATAAGAGATCACCTATATCGAATGTGAAGGGGCCACTTCTATGAGATGAGTTAAGGGCTAAATCTCTAGAGCATTTGATAAAGTTTTCAAGGCAGTCCAAGGCCAAAATGGACACAACCGAAAGAACCGAGTAGTGGTTTGAGAAGGAATTGTGTGAGTACCTTTGTCTTGGTATACACAAAATGTCGAACAGTTCAAGGTATCGCGTCCACTGGTTGGCAAGTATATCCAAAGGTATTTCACTAAGGAAGGTTCAAGACTTTCAACCACCTTTCCTAATGCAATAAATTCTCGTAGAACTCCATGTTGCATGTAGCATTGGTAGGCTCATTTCATATAAGCCATTTTGCATTCATGTGGGGGATTGTATAAAAATATGATAATTTCTCTAGACTCATATAAAAGTATGATAATTTCTTTATCATAATAAGTGTAATTTTTGTAGAAAATCTTAGTGATAAATTTAGTATCAATTTTTGTATAAACTAATATTTTTTTAATAAAAACACATTTTTACATACTTTACAAACTCACGACATAACAATATACCTAAATATCTTGTGATTTTGCTATTTTTTAAAAAAATGTGTTTTTTCAAATTTAATACTCGTGGTATATTTTACGGGACATGTTTAATCCCATGTAGAGCCGACCATTGTTAGAATTTAATTCGTAATTTGACTAGTCAAAATTTTGATTTGATTCAATTTATTCCTAATTCGATTCGTCAAGAATTTGATTCGAATTTATTATAAGACAGATCGAATATGGTTTAAGATTTTTATTATTTGTCAAATCCAAGAATTTATTTCAAATTCGATTCGAATTGAATTCATATCAAATTAATATATATGTTAAAAAAATTAAAACCTCAGAAAGGGAAATAAAAATGGGGAGTAGGGAGCCGTGCCATGGGGGTGGGGGTGGGGGTGAGGGTGCGTGGGTGGGTGGTCGTGTGTGGGTGTGTGTGTGTGTACGTGCGTGCGTGCATGCGCACACACGCGGTAGGAATTAGAAAAAAAGAGGGGAGACATCAACGCCTACATCGGCGGCCGATGTCAATGCCTGTACCAATTTTTCTTTATATTTTTGTTATAATACATAGGTTATCATTTTTTTGCTGTGTATTTTTTTTATAAATTAAAAGATATTTCAAACCCTATATATAATATTTTTTTTATTTAAGTTTCACACATTGGAGTTATAAATTCTCTCAAATTTGAGATATTATAAATTATCTCTCAAATTTACTAATTAGACATATTAGTCATATTTATCATATAATTTTAGCTATATAAAACAATTAATTCTATAATCTTAAATTCTAAGATGTCAAATCTTAACCCTAAAATTCCAAACCTTAAACTTTAAAATCTTAAACATAAAACCCTAAAAATTTAAATCCTGAACCCTAAATCTTAAACTTCTAAATCTCAAACCCTAAAACCAAAAATCTTAAACTTCAAACCATAAAGTTTAAACCCTTACATCCTAAACCCTAAACTATAGGTAACTTAATTTTGTACATTTAACATAATCTCAAATTTTAGTTTAATTATTTTTTCAAAAAAATGTTAAATACTTATTCAAAATAATTCAAATTTGAATATAATTTAATAATTAAGAATTTGAATTCGATTCATTATAGGAGGAATCAAATAAGGTTTAAGGTTTTTATAAATTCAAATTCGAACCAATTTGATTCGAATCCAACCCAATTTGTAGAATTTGACTAAATTCGACAAATGGTGAGATATAGTCAAGGGAGTCTGGATGGATGCTCGATCATATGGGTGTGTCATATCAGTGCAATGATGCCATTTTGTATCCTACTTAACATTCCATAAGTTATAAAGCAAAGGTGATATGATGTATAGAAAATTACTAAATTAATATTTTATTTAAATTACAATAATTTTATGAAACTCTATTTTTTTAATACCCAAGCCCCAACCCCATTCTCGACCCCTCATCTCCTCCCGATTCCTTCCTCTCTTCTCGACTTTCCTCGTCTCCTCCATTCCTCCCCTCCTAACCCCTCTACTTCTTTTCTTGACTCACCCCATGGTCCATCCCTCCCCTCCCGACCCCTCTACTTATTTGCCCTCTACAAGGAACTTTAGCAAGGGTGAGCCACATCCTTATGAGTCAAATCTCAAGTCTACAAGCTCTGCATCCTCTGTTTGGAGAAGCTTAGGTTAGCTATGCAAGCTTCACATTCTCCCTGTGTTACAGATTGGCTCAGCAAGCTCCATATACTCCTTATGTTAAAGATTGGCTCAACAAGCTTCATATCCACCTTGTGTTTCCTCGTTGTCCAAGGACCATTCAAAGCAAAGTATAGGTAAAAAATGGCAAGTAGTTCTCATCTTGTAAAATTTCAAAAGTCAAATGTTAGAGTTTCTGAATGTGGTGTTCTATTATGCAAATGGGGAGAACTGACCAAACTGTGGGAAGATAATTCTTTAGTAACTTGTCATACGCCACGTAACCTTCTCTTTAAATTTTTGGAATGTCAAGTAAGATACAAAATAGCATTGTGGCACTAACGTGGAGCACGCATATGGTTGGTCACCTACCCAAACTACTTGGGACTAAACATATCCCATAAAATAACATTATGGCACTAAAGTGGTGCAGGCATATGGTTTGGGACTCATCCAAACTACTCGGGACTAAACATATCCCAGAAAGTTAACTAAGGGTAGTGAATTTGGAAAAAACATTACACGATCTTTCTTTAGCACGGTATTTAAATATCTTTTTCTTAATAATTTTTAGGGAAAAGTATAAAAAAGTACCCTGTGGTTTCACTGATTCTCACTTGGATGACTTGTGCTTTTTGGACTGTAGAACAGGTCCAAGTTATGAAAATTTTGATCAGTCGGAAGTCCATCGACCCGGTTCGACCCGGTTCACATTTTTTTTTCCAAAACAACTTCGTTCTATTTCCAATGTGGTGCTAATGTGGCATTATGTCCGATGTCCATTTTAATACCAAATATTTTAGTCTTTTTTATAAACTTCCTTGCCTCTTTATCTCCCTCTCTCTCCCCTCATTTCTCTCTCTGTCTCTTTAATCAAAAGTTTTTTTTCTTCTTAAAAACCCTAATTTCTCCCCCAATTCTGATCAATGACATAACTCTACCTTAATTCACTTGGTCGAATTATGATCCAATCCCGTGAGATGTTCAAAAGCCATGTCCCATCGAGGAGCTCTGGGTCAGACTTCTCCTCCGACCCACCGCATGCGAACGTTGATGAAAAGAAGCAGAAGCAGATGATATCGAACTAGAAGTCGACGAGGTTAGCAACATCAAGGACCAGAACTCCTACCTTCACGAGAGCATCGGCCTAGCCTTCTAGCTGTATCATCACCAAAAAATGTAGCATTTAAATGAAGTTGTATTAAAGATTTAGGTAATAATTTTTTATTATATACATATTTATTATTTAAATTTATTTATTAAAATTTTCCAAAGAAATATTTTTAACATCTTTTATCTGAGTCTCTACTTATATTTTTTTCTGATCTCGTCACTATATTTCACAGAAATTTAAATAACATGCTAAATATTTGAATGCTTTATCATTTTGAGAAAAAAATATTAAATTTTTTTGATGACAAAAATTTTATCGTTATCAAGATTTTCGATCCTCCTTGACCTCAACCAAGATCTTTTTCTATCTTTTGCTCCTCGATCATTGTGGTTATCCCTCACATCAAATGCTTCTATTTGTTCATTTATGATTTTTCACCTTTGATGAAATTAGGAGAGAACTATGATATCCTTCATCACTAGGATTTTTTTCCCCTAATTAGAGTTGTAATCAAACTTTTTTGAAATCTGGTAAGGAATTTAGGAACAACAATGTCTTATCTTTTTTCTCAAACTTTATATCAACATTTTTTTAATTTGATCACAAGTTGACAGATAACATTAATATATTGACTTAAATTTGAGTCTTTCGTCATCTTGTGTCATACCTCAGCGAACTTCATAAAAGTAAACTTCACACTGTTCAATGTCGCCACCAACTTTTAAGCAATCATACTAGTTGTTAGGAAATTTACCAACGCGGGAATAGAATTTGGATAAAAGATATAACTTTGTTTGGCCTAATATCTACGTCCGGTAAGCAAAAAATTAAATTTTATTGATGGATATAAGTCACAAAGCCATACACAATCATATGTAATATAATTTTATATTATAGACAATACTTGAAATCGAAGAAAAACTATCTAGATAAAATTAGGAGTTAAAAAAAAGAGTAAAAACTAAAATATAAAAACTATCTATAAGGACCTGGCATACGCCAGCTCAAATTTCTGACTCGCCTGGCATATACCAGCTTTATCATATTTTACTCCACACACTCAACAAGTTCTTTCATGAAATTGGTATGTTTATTTTCAGTAAAATTTTACCATTGTCAAATCAATATATTTCGTGCTTGTGTGGTTTTTGGTGTTTTGTCTCCGTTGTGTAATGTTGATATTCGTGAAGGCCGTCTCATGAAAGATGTTAACATTGGAGGTGAAGAGTTAAGTACCATCTACAGCATCGAGGCTAAAATCCAAGACAAGGTGGAAATTCCACCGGAACAGCAGATGCTTGTACTTGCCTAGAAGCGGCTGGAGTATGGCCGCAGTCTTGCCGACTACAAAAGCCAAAAGGAGTCAACCTTGCACCTTAATCGTCACGGTGTTCAAAAGAAAGATATTTGTGATGACCTCCACAGGATAGATCATCAGAGTGGGTCGACAGTTTTGTTTCATTTTACCATCGATTACCTTAAGGCCAAAATCCGCGAAATGGAGAGAATCGCACCAATTCCATCAGATTCTCATCTTTTCTGGGAGGCAGCTCGATGAAGGTTGCACTCTTGCGCATTATAGCATCAGTGAGGAGTCAACCATGCCCTTGGTCCTCCGTCTTAAAGGTTGCTAAACTTGGCAAGTTTTATCGTGTTATGGCGGATCAACTAATCCATTATTAAACTATTTGCATTATTTTCTAAAACTTGTGAACTGGTGTATATTTTTAATAATATTTTCTAATGTAATTATGTGTGTTGAAAGAAAATTGGCATTGTTAAAAGGGAAAATTAGGCTAAAGTACTTGTATTTTGGGGATTCAACTGATTCAGCCCTTAGTGTTTAAAAACTATTCTTTCAGTCCCTACTGTACAAAATAATCAAACTTTTCAGTCCCTAAAAGTCAACTTAATTTTTGTAATGACCATTATACCCTTCATACCAAACCAAACCCAAACTAAACCAAACCTAAACTCAAATAAATCAAACCAAAAACCAACCAATGCTGACCAGCATACCGACAAGGTCGTACGGGTTCGCCCAGTCCCCGATGAGCCTGTACTCCTAGTCATCGAAGTCCTAAACTCCCACCCTTCCATAGTCCCGACAAGTCCCCGTTAAACCACAGTCGATGCGTTTTGGTGGGAGGAGGAAGAGGGATATGGTTATTGTTTGGGTGAGGTGCTCGATTAGGATGGAGGTGCCGTTGGGAGAGGAGGGGCGGATTTTGGTTGGAAAGGAGTATGTGAGGTTCCTTTTGGGTGTGGCTAATGAATGGAAAGATAGAGGAAAATCACAGGTGGTATGAGGGGTTTTGGAAGTTGTTTGGACCATCCGACGAACATCATAGACAAATTTGTATACTTTGTTAAGAACATTTTATGCCCTTGCTATTCCTTTTTGTTTGTGTTGGAGGGCTGGATTCATATGGAACAATGGATTTATTAAATTGTGATCTTTGTATTGAGGATTGAAACTGTTCCACCTAGGCCGAAATAGGATTTTGGTTTGGTCTCTAGTTTGGTTGATTTGGTTTGATTTATTTGGTTAGTTTTGATTTAATTTGGTTTGGTTTATTTGGTTTGGGTTTAATTTTTTCAAACGAAGGATATAATAGTTATAAAAAAAATTAAGTTAATTTTTAGGGACAAAAAAATTTGGTTATTTTGTAAAGTAAAGACTGAAAGAGTAGTTTTTAAACAGTAAGGACGAACTGGTTGAATCCCCAAATTACAGGACTAAGTTGGAACTACGTTTCTGTTGTTGCCCGTTGGTGTACGTGAGCCTTTGAAACAAATTGTTTTCTTCTATGCGCTTCCAAATGAAACCTAAGAAGATGCCAAGGTGGCAACCAGACAACGCGGTGCATTATTATAGTTCGCATCTAGGCATGGGGACACGCAAATCCGTATTCGTGACTAAGGGGTGCATTTCGAGGTTAGCAAACTCTTTTCCTAAGATTAACATTTTTCTCTTCACAGTTTTACAATGAATTTTCAATTCGGAACTTTGAAATGCATGATATTGTTTTCTATTTTAAATGATTAGGCTCGAGTGATCTTTTGGTTTGGGGTTATATTTTGGTTTGGTTATTGGTAACTTAAGACTGATGTAAATAGAATTTAATAGTCCATAAATGGGGAACGAAAAGAGTACTAAATGCGACTTGTCATACCAAAGGTCTGAAGCAGAAAAATAATAAAAAGCCCAAGAAATTATAACAAAAAGAGAGCCAAAGTATTATGTTCAGTATTATGGTCTTGTTTCCCCAATCAAGCTATTACGTGATGCAGATCTTTGTCAAAATCATACGCGAAAAAACCATCACTCTGGAAGTTGAGAGCTCTGACACCATAGAACATTCAAGGCCAAGATTCAAGAGAAAGAAGGCATCTCACCAGACCTCAGAAGCTTAGATTTGGAGGGAAGCACCTCGAGCATAGTCTTGCTGATTACAGCATTCAGAAAGAGTCCACCCTTTATCGGATGCGCGGAATGCAGATATTCATGAGTTCCTCCTGTATAAGAAATATCATAACATTGCAGGTTGAAATTTCGGATACCATCGACAACGTCAAGGCCAAAATCCTAGAATAATATGGAATTCCACCCAATAAGCATAGGTTCATCTTTGGTGGGAAGCTGCTAGAGGATGGTGTCACTGTTGCGGATTATAACATCGAGAATGAATCAACCTTGACCCTTGTCCACTGCGGCAATATATTACATGATTTTTATCTATCATACAACAATTTGTATTGATTTTCTAAATTTGTGCGCAATAAAAATTTATAAAATTGTCAAAATGATCAGGTTTTGGTTTGGGAACTATATTTTCTGTTTGGTTGCCTGTTGCTTCACTTGGGTCTTGAAACAACTCATGTTCGTTTCCTATGCTATCGGACGATAACTAGAAACATCTTAGTACCCTATGTTTTCATGTTTTCAGAATGTAGCCCATGTGTTTTTTTGGTACAGGTCCTAGCCATTGGGATTTGCCATGTCATATTTACGGATTGCTTGTTATCTCAGCCTTTTTTATCCATGCAAGTGATGACGACATGATGGTCATAAAACTTCAAATTGGTGTCGAATATGTGTATATTTTTTTTTTGGAAATCACCCCATCTTCATCTTCTCGTTTAACTCATCACCAAATTTTCTAAATTTCCCAACACCATGATAACTAGACCCCTTCCCCCAAGGAGCCAGCGCCGATCTAGCCAGGTCCGGAGAGGGTCAGAGAATGCGAGGAGACCCGACAAGTAGGCCACAACGTGGTTGATTCATTTACCTCTTCAACCAATTCTCCCAAATTGCTGGCAACTCTTGGCCACCAAAAGTTTGGAGTTGTTCCCAATTTTCTTTTTCCAATGACACTTGTGGAAGAAATGCGATTAAGGATTTAGATATAGGAGAATGAAAAGATCTTTTTTTGTTTATCTCTTAAAACAAGGGAGAACGAAAGGTCATTCATTAATCACAAGCAACGATACCAATGCATTTTTAATTGGAAGGACGAAACCAAAGCATTCTACTTATAAATAAGCACAAGAATCCCACCCTTTTCTCCACCAAAATAGGAAAACATTAAGCAACAGAACCCTAGCTATCTAGTCTGGGTCTCTCGCGCCTCTCATAAGGTAAATAAATGGAAGTATATGTTTTATTCCCTTTATTAGATGATTAGTTTGAAGGATCTACAATGTTAAAAACTTCTCATTTAAAAACTATAGATGGTATTATTTTATTTTCTTTCTTTTTTCTGTCTCCCTCTTTTCTTCTTATCCTATATCAGGACATTATAGATGGTATTAAAGCTTTCGAAATCTTAGACTCGTCTTGACTCCGTCTCTCTCTCACGGTTACTCTATCCGATTGATGCACTAGGATTTATTTTTTGAAATATTTGGTATTCAAAGAATTAGTTTTTGAATCTTCTACTCTAATATAATATAATTTTTTTTCTTTTGTTTCTTCTCCTAGCTCTAGCCATTACAGGTGACATCCGAGCTTCCGAATCTTCTTTATGGCTCGTCTGAATAAAATGGAGGAACGGCTGCAGGCCCTTGAGGAGAAGATAGTACGGAAATTTGTCGCTCTCGAGGAGGAGACCACAAGTCAACGACGCAAGCTTGAGGAACTATGTAAGGAGGTTGGTCATTCTGTTCGTTTCCAGGTTAGTCACTCTTTTCCTAATATTTTTTGAGGGAACTGTTTTCCTAACTTTGATATGATGGAATCGAATGTATATTCAGTTTGGAACTTTATGATTTGTAATGTTGTTTGTGTTTTTTTTTGTGATTAGTATCCGATGAACTTCTGCTTTAGGGTTCTGATATTTTGGTTAGGTTATTGAAATATTTAAGCTTGATATTTTATAATTATAAAAAGAAGTTTATTGTCCAGAAAGGAGATCAACAAGAGTACAAAATGCGAGTAAAAATTTGCATCAGAGGTGCAACTCGAATCATCATACAGTAGCTATGCCAAAGTTCTGCAATAGGTTCCAGATTTTCTGTAGCAGGAAAACTTCTTGAATGTCGACTGATTAGCTTTTGAAGATAATCATGTTAAGGTGATTGCAAAGATATCCGAAAATCGCACCAAAAATAGCTAACCAAAGTGGTGTGTTAAGTTTGCCAAAAACAAAGCTCGTCTGTTTTGTCTGAGGTTTAAGCTTCCGTTCTTTCTAATGAAATTTTTAGATCTGTATAAAGAAAATTTTTACCTATATCAAATCATTCGCTTCCGTGAACTTCGTTGGTTCTTATTTCACACTAGTTTGATTTCTTCATCCTGGAATCTTTATAATTGGGTGTTGTGGTTTTCTTTCCGCAATCATTGATGGATTCATAAGGTTTGTGGCAGAATTGTTTTTCATTTACTATAACTTCAATCATCTGTTTTATTTTGGTAAGTGGACATTTTATTTTTAACTTTAAGCTAATACGTTGTAGTAGATGCAGATCTTTGTTCAAATTGTAGGTGACAAGACGATTGTCCTTGAGGTTGAAAGCTGTGAAACAATTGATAACGTCAAATCAAAGATTCAGTACAAGAGGAGCATCGCACCAGACCTGCAAAAGCTTTTCTTCTCAGGGGAGCAGCTTGAGGATGGACGCACTCTTGCCGATTACAAAATCAAGTGCGAGTCCATCGTCCATCTGGTGTTGTGTCTCCGTGGTGGAATGCTGATATTCGTGGAGGCTCCGAGAGGAAAGATCTTAACACTGGAGGTGGAGAGTTCAGAGACCATCTACAGCGTCAAGGCTAAAATTCAAGACAAGGAGGGAATTCCACTGGAACAGCAGAGGCTTATCTTCGACGAGCTGCAGCTGCAGAATGACTACACTCTTGCCGATTACAACATTCAGAAAGAGTCAACCTTGCACCTCGTCCTCCGTCCGAGCCGCCGTGATGGTGTAAAGAGGGTATTTGTGAAGACCCTTACTGGCAGGACCATGACAGTGGAGATATGGAGTTTTTCTGATTGTACCGTATATGATCTAAAGGCCAAAATCGAAGCCATGGATAGAATACCTACGGACCATCAGAGGCTGGTATTTGCTGAGTGCATGCTAGAGGATGGTCGCACTCTTGCGGATTATAACATATGTGAGGAGTCAACCTTGCACTTGATTCTCCATCTTAGAGGTTGTTAAACTTGGCAATTTTTATCTTATGATTGTCGTTCTTTTGCATAGTCGGTACTCGACACATTTGCTGATGTGGTTATATGGTTGTATTGCAAGGAGAATTGACATTAAAATTGTTCCTATATCACTTTCTGGTGTTGGAACTACATTTCTGTTGGTTGCCTGTTGCTTTGTGGGCTTTATAACAGAAATTTGAATACGTTCCACTAACTTTGTTGTTATGTCAATCAAGTCCCTATAGCTACATCATTTAAGTCCCCGAGATCCTAAAGCTCTTCTGCTGGTTCTTCGTGCATAAGCCTAACTTTTGCAATCGATGATACCTCCTGTAAGTTGGACTGTGGATGTCGAGGAGTCCCAATTTACAAGTAATAAACTCAAAATGTTTAATGGTGCGAGCTTTATGAACAAATTAGATAACTGATATTGTGTTCACATATGGAACAACTTCACAAGTGTGAGTTGCACCTTTTCACGATCCAAATGGCAATCAATTTTCAAATGCTTAGTTCACTCATGGACATAGGATTCTCGGTACTATGAATAGCTGACTTGTTATCACAATAAATTAAAATAGAAGAAGGGAGCTAAATACCATATCATCAAGAACATAGAGCAGCCACTGAATTTCTCTATTGGTCTGAGATAATGCCCGATATTCTGCTTCAGATGATGAGAAAGAAATTGTGTCTTGCTTCTTAGCACGCTAGGAAATAAGAGAGTTACCAGGATAGATATAATATCCAATGATAGAGATGCGTGTATCTTCACAGTTAGCATAATTATTGTCTGAATATGCTTTCAACTAGCAATCTCCTCATGTGGGATAATACAGACCAAGCCCAGGAAAAGACTTGATGTACTTGAGAAACTGATATGCAACTAGAAGATGTTTGTCTCGAGGGTTACTTAGGAATTGACAGGGTTGTTGTACTACAAAGCTTATGTCTGGGCGAGTGGCTGTCAGATAAAGAAGTTTGCCCACTAACCTGCGATAATGAACACAATCTTCAACAATTGTCTGGCCATCCACTATGACTTTAAACTGGTTTACCATCAGAATCATAAGCCTAATCATCTAATAAGATCCTTGAATCATCTCAGAGAGAAGATAACTCAATATTTACATCAATTGGTGATCTTCAAGGCTTACAACTGAGATAACCACATACTTGAGAAGATAACTTAGTTCGGGCCACATCCAGAACACGGAAGTACTTCAGGTCTCCCAAGTCCTTCAATTTTAACGTATGCTCCAGATGTGGTTTAGTAGTAGAAACAGATATCATAGAGTTCCCTGTGATGATAATATTATCAACATAGACCAAAAGAACCATGAATTTGGAAGAGGACTAGAGTGTGAAAAAGGAATGATCATGTTTGGATTGCTGATAACCAAAGTCAAGCAAAATAAAAGTGAATTTTACAAACTATTGTCGACTGGTTTGTTTGAGATCATACAAGGGTTTCTGTAGCCTGTATACCTTCCTGCGATTAGCTGGTGATAATTGCAATCCCTGTGGAATAGTTATATACACATCATTAACTAAATCACCATGAAGAAAAGCATTGTTAATATTCAGCTATTGCAAATTCCACCCCTGTTTGAACAACAAGTGGCAATAAGATACGAATGGTGATCATCTTGGTAACTGGACTGAAGGTCTCAAAGTAGTTGATACCCAGAGATTGAGCTTATCTCTTTGCCACCAGACAAGTCTTAAATTGCTCAATGCTGCCATTAGCTTTATGTTTGCCCTTAAATACCCACTTTTTGCCAGTAGTGCGCTTACGAAGAGGCAAATTGACCGAAGTGCAGGTATTGTTCTAGGAAAGAGCTTGAAGCTCTAGGTTCATTGCATCAATCCAGCATTAATCCTGGATAGCTCGTTCATAGGTGTTTGGTTCTGTGTGGTGAGCTTTGGACAGGCTAAAAGCTCTATAAGAAGGACTAAGGTGAGATAAAATAAAAGACTGCTGCAAAGGATAGAGATTGCAGAAGAAACAAAAGAAGTAGAAGACTAGGACTGACCTAAAGGACATGCAAGAGATTAAGAGAGTGTTGTGAAAGGTTATGGGAGTAGTCTGTAAGGTAGGAAGGAAGTGTTTTGAGTTGGGTAGATCATCGAACAGGTGAAGATGGTAAAGGATTGGATGGGAGGATAGAGGTAAGAGCACGCAGAATGTACAAGGGTCACGCTAGAGTCAACTACAGACTCTGTGTCTGAAAATGGAGAAGGAGGTAAGGCTATTGGGAGAACAAGCACAGACTTAATAGAAATGTAAGAGAATGGACTATCCAAAAAAGAAGTAGGATGCACGCGTGGTACTAGAACTAGAAAATGGAGTTGGTGGTAATCTTCTGGTAAAGGTAAAGAAGAAGCAATAGGAAACACATCTTCATAGAAAACTACATCACGAGAGATGATGATCTGGTGTGTGTCCAAATTAACAAAGCTCGGGCTATACAAAGGAGATCTTAATGTTTCCTTTTAACCCAACCATTTTGTTGAGGTAAATAAAAATAACTTTTCTTGTGGATGATTTCTTTAGCATTATAGAAATTGGTCATTTAAAATTCTTTCTCTTGATTTGTTCAAATTTGTTTGATAGGCTGTGCAAATTGTGTCCTAATTACTTGAATGAACCTCTCAATTAAGTTTCAAACAATAGACTTATCTTTCATCATATAAACTCACACTAAATAAGAGTAATCATTCATGATAGTCAGAAAGTACAGATATCGATCATGAGCAAGTTTATGAAATTTTCCCAAAATATCCATGTGAACAAGCTCAAAACAATGAGAAGAACATAATTCACTAACAGGAAAGGACAATCTTTTATGCGTGAAAAATGTCAAATCTCACAAGGCTTAGTTCTGGTGTTCTTTATACTGAAATGTACTTGCTGAAGTTACTGTAGTTGAGCTAATGGAATGTGGCCTACTACCTAATGCCAGAGGTCAATGGATCGAGGGTTGTATGAAGATGTAGAGTGAGGTTGAAGGATAACTGGTAAGGTAAGTGTGGATTGGTTTAGGATGTATATGCCTTGATGTTCCATAGACTACCAATCTCCTTCGCATATATAAGGTCCTGAATGACACAAAGATGATGCTTAAAACTAATCTGGAAAAGAAAGTTGCAAACTAATTTACTGATAGGCAACAGATTGCATAAAAATAAAAGAACTAACAGAACACAAAATAAGAATAGACTCAAAGATAATTGGACAGTTTCTATATGAGTGGCGATGGCTTGTAGGTAGTTAGGAATAGTGAATGTGATATCAGAAGCTTGTTGGAAATCTATGAAATATTGTCTAGAATAGGCTACGTGATCTGAGACTCTTGAATCAAAGATCCAGCTTATAGAAGTGAGCACATAAGAACAGACTCGATGGGAAAAGGAAGAAGCTGACTTGTGAAATTGTTAGCAGAAGTATTAGGAACATGAGAGGATGGATGAATAGGTTTCTTCGTAGAGCTGGTGGTGCAATTAAGAATTGAACTCTTAGGCGTATTTGATATTTTTTGAATTGAAGTTTATCGTCCACAAAGGGTAAAGAAAAGAGTATAAAATGTGACTAAAAGTTAAGTGAAAAGTACAACTTGAAGCACCATACAATCGCCATATCAAAGTTCTATCGATTCATACCCTTCCATTAATTTTGTTAGTTCTCTTCGTACTTGTTTGTCCTTTTCATCATGGTATCTCTATATTTGGATGTTGTGCTCTTGTTTCGTCAACAATGGATGGATGGATGCAGATATTCTTGAGGACCCTGACAGGAAACACCAGAACATTGGACGTAAAGATTTCTGATACCATCGACAACGTGAAGGCTAAAATCAATGACGATGAAGGAATTCTGCTGGGCGAGCAGAGGCTTATCTTTGGCAAGAAGCAGCTGGAGAGTGGCCGCACTCTTGCCGATTACAACATCCAGAAGAAGTCAACCTTGCGCCTTGTCCTCCGTCAGGGTCCAGTTTCCTCCTTGGTTCGCCCGGTGTTGAAAATCGGATATTCATGAAGATCCTGACAGGAAAGACTATAAGTGTGGAGGTGGAGAGTTCAGATACCATTGACAAAGTTAAGGCCAGAATTCAAGACATGGAGAGGTTTCCTGCAATATCTACTGAGGCATGTCATTGCTGGGAAGGAGCTACAGAATAATCGCACTATTGGCTCCTATAAAATATATGCGCATGCAACCTTGCACCTTCAATATCGTTTTTGTCATTTTTTTAATCCTCAAGTGACGCAAGAAGGTTAAATGATTTATTTTTTGAATTAAATTTCCATTAACTCATTACTGTTTAAAGACTTTTAACCATTATTCTAACTTTTTATATTAATATTCTGTATTTTCTGTTTTGGGAATCGACACATTTTCTAACGTAACTTTTTTCGACGCAAGTTGGGCCTTGAAACAAATTCTGTACTTTTCTACGCTTTCCAATGATAGCTTTTCACCTTCTAAAAAAGCGAAAGCTTTGCACAACCAAAAACTTATCAGACTTTAAATAATAGATTGAAAATACATTAAAGATAATAGAAGCAATAATGGAAAAGAAAATTAAAATTCGTCGTGGATGCCAAAATATCATACATGATATGTAACACTTCCTAGATGTTCAATCAAATTGGATGTTGTTTAGTAATTTTCTAAATAATATGAAGAACTCAAATTATAGAAGTACTACAATGCCCATAAATATTTATATAAATATATCATAAAATTATCGAAACTAATCTAATTTAACGTGATAAATTCTCTAAACGGATAAAACATCCCTGTCTTAAATTGAGAGCAGTGCAAAAATGCGATAACCCCATTGTGAAATGTTGGATTTTTTTATTTGGTGTTACTGTTCACCAAATTTTACGAATTTGGCTCCCAATTGTTTTTTATGAAAATGGTGTTTCTCTCTCCAAAAATCGGATTTAAAATCTGGATTGATCAAAAACTGGGTTTTTTATCCAACCAAACCAAAATGGTGGGTTTTTTACCCAATTTTTTGTCCAAATGGCCAAAAAAAACTGGCTTTTGGTTAGGTCAGACCAATTTAAAAATTGGCATCTGATTATCCGGTCGAACCATTTTAACGGTGCAGAACAAAACTTTGAGATTTTTATCCACTAAATGTTGGATTATTAACCCATTTTTTGGTCAAAAATTTTCTATCAAACGAGCAGGGAGGTTCTCATTTGGCAGGGATAAAAAATTCCAAAAATTTCGAGAAAAAAAATTGTTTTGGTTGTTTACGGATCGATTTAGCGAGCGGCGGTATCAAGCAGGTATGTAATCGTTAATTTGTGTTATACTTCCTTAATTGTTAATTTACGCAAAATTATGAATTTTATAGAATCGTTGATTTTGTGGATTAGGAATTGTATTATTGTTTATTTTATGGAGTATGATTTATTTGAATGCCTATTATACCCTGTTGATTTTGTGGATTACGAATTATATGTGTGGATTAGGAATTGTATAATTGTTGATTTTATGGAGTATGATTTATTTGAATATGTATTATACCCCGTTGATTTTGTGGATTACGAATTATATGCGTGGATTATAAATTGTATAATTGTTGATTTTATCGATTATGATTTATTTGAATGCGTATTATACCCCATTGATTTTGTGGATTACGAATTATATGCGTAGCTTAGAAATTGTATAATTGTTGATTTTATGGATTATGATTTATTTGAATGCGTATTATTCATAGTTGATTTTGTGGATTACGAATTATATGTGTAGATTAGGAATTGTATAATTGTTGATTTTATGGATTATGTTTATCTACGTGTTGAATTTGTGGATTACGAAGTGTATAATTGTTGATTTTGTAGATTATCGGAGTGTTGTACTAATGCTTGAATTAGGATGAAATTTTAGTTGAACAAATTTTTTTTTATGTAGATCTAGTTAAGAATGTCTCGGAGAACTGTACGAATTGTAGTAAAATACGATGGAGCAATTAAGAAAAATAGTCTAATCGGTTTTGAGTACGAAGGAGGATGTGAAGTAAGGTTGAAATTTCATGAAGACATGTTAACATACGAGAGATTATGGCAAAAAGTTGTTGAAAACGTATCATTTGATGATAATGAAGAAATAAAATCTTTGATATTTAGATGCCCCGTAATCTCAGGAAAGTTGTGACATATTATTATCGAAGAGGACGAAGATGTTGTGAATATGGTACGGGCCATGGTAAACATATACGGAGTAGAGGCAAGGGAAATTTTGCTAGATCTAATTGTGGAGAAGAGCACATTAGAGGAATATGACCCAAATCCCGCCCAAGAAAGATAATCGGACTCAAGCGAGGAAGAAGAAGCTAAAGTGGGCTAAGACTCAAGTACTCCATATGCATCCAATAACTTGAACTCAAAAAATGACGAAGAAGAAGAGGAGGTAGAAGAAGAACCAAGCGAGGAAGAAGAAGAGAATGACAAGGAAAATGAACAAGTAGGAGGATTTCAGCTAGAGCAGATAGAAGAATCACGTTGGTATGCACAGCTTCTCATCAGTGAGCGTGATGAACAAGTAGCCATGACACTCTACGCTGATCAATGGGATTATGAAGATTATTCTAGCAGTTGTTGTGAGCTTTTGAAGGAAAGGAGTATGTGAAAAATGAAAAAGGAAGTTGTGCGGGATATAAAGGCTCACTCTATGGTAGAGGGCCGAGAGTATGTCGGTAAGGAATTTAGGTCGATTACTTATTGTGTGAAATGTAAGAAAAAAGCCAAGGATCAGTGTAACTGGAAGATACGTCTATCAAAGTATAGAAGAGATGAACTATTCAGTCATTGAAAAATTGTGAAACATAACCACCCTCGTACATGTGGTCGCCTTCAGGATAATCTGGATCATCGTCAACTCTCATCAGAGTACATAGCATAGATGATTACAACAATAGTAGTAGACAAACTAAATGTTTCTATCAAGTCCTTCTGGAATGAGCTACATAGTTGCTTGAATTAGATTCTTACGTATGCAAAAACTTAGTGGGCAAGAGACAAGGCATTCAAGCTATTATGGGGAGGTTGGGAAGAATATTACACTCGACTACTGCAATGGTTTGCAGCATGTCAAGCAAGTAACCCTAGAATTATGGGTCAATAAGAATTTTACCATGGGCAGCCCGGCATAGACCATTACACTAAACCATTTCCACTTGGAGTAAAGATGTTCCATCGAGTTTTCTGGGCTTTCAAGCCTTGTATTGAAGCTTTCAAGCATTGTATACCTATTATGGAAATTGATGGCACATTTTTTACTAGAAAATACTTACATACCTTATTGATCGCTACTACTATTGATAGTAATATTGCCATACTTCCGATAGCATTTACTATCATCGAAGGAGAGAACAATGAGAGTTGGCCATGGTTTATTGAACAAGTAAGGTTGCATGTGGTCAAAGACCAACGAGGAATATGTGATGTCTCTGATCGATACCCAGGTATAATAAATGTAATGGCAGATGCATATGGATGGGGACAACATATGGACGTTGCTCATCGATATTGTTTGAGACACATTGCTAGCAATCTCAACAAAACGTTTAATAACCCTACAATGAAGAATGTGATAAAGATAGCAGGTATTAATATTTTTATCCAAAGACCTTTAATGGTTAAGGTTAATTGATTATCCAACATAATGTCATATCAAATGTAATGTGTGTAGGAATGCAAGCCCAACCAAAGAAGTTACATGGTTATTTAGGTCAAGTTTTCTAGGTAGATAAAGAGGTCTATCAGTGGATGGTTGAGGTCGATGTAACTAAATGGAGCTTAGCTTTTGATGGCGGACATCAATATGGTCATATGACGACAAATATTGGTGAGTGTGTCAATAAAGTTTTCAAAAGAGCACGATAGCTTTCGGAGTGGTTGTAGATATTTATGCATAACATACTAATTATTTGCAGAAGAGAGCGATAACGTGTATTGAAGAGTGTGTTCCTGGTGAGATAATATTGTCAAGTAAGCTCTGTGCCAAGTTAGAAAAATGGGAGAAGAAAGCTGAACAGCATACCGTCTCAAAATCTAATACTTAAACATGTGATTTTACTGTGCATACTAGACCATCATGTCTTATGGGAAAAGGTAGGAAAGTACATCGAGTGCATCTGGATAGAAGAATATGTCAATATGGCAAATTCTAAATATTTCACTATTCGTGTTCATATGTAATGGCTTGTTCTATTAATATGGGCATCATCAACTACAAAATATATGTCAACCTGTACTATCGTCTAGAGATAACACAATTATGTTATCAGAACTTATTTGCACCACTAGGAAATCTTGCATATTAGGTACCACCTGAAAATCAGACAGTTGTGAAGCTTATTCGTGATGAACGAACTATATGGGGAAGAGGTCGACCAAAGTACCGAATATAGAATGAGATGGACCTAACACCTTCGCACATTAAATGTACTATATGCGGTGGTAGGGATTATGTAAAAGTCAATTGTACAGACATTGTTGCTGTTGCACAATTAAAAGTGGCCAAAGTAGTAAGAGCAGCTATAAGGGCCATAGCAAAGGCCGTGGCTAGGGCAGTCACTAGGACAGCAAATACATCTAGTACTAGTACACATCGTGGCCAGTGAGTATTCTGGTATGTCTCTGATGTAGCATTATTAACTTAGTGGTGTTTTTTACACAAACTTTTTTTGGCCAAAAACATACCTACTAGGTGCAAGCCCCCCATTCGGCCTCTTGCGAGGTTGTGACTGCCGGCTTCGTTAAACTCTAACCACAGAAAACCCCATAAGAAAAACCTATAGAGGGAGAAGAGTACCTCGAAAAGAAAAGTCCTTCCCTTGACATTTGGTGTATCGCAAAGTTTGGACTTGCACTATCAACTATTACATTATATCTAGTACTAGTTTCTTCCTGAGCTAGCACCCTACGTGGAATAGTAGCATCACCCACATCATGTAGTAATAATCCTCAAATTGCTATAGGCTTCCTAGAAAATATGTAATCCAATAGGCATAGAGAAGCTGAAGTTGGCCAGCCAATGTGCACATATATTGGCTTTGCAATATGCGTGAACAACCCAGATTCACAAATCCCTATTCGCAAACCCAGATTTGCAGTATGCGTGAATATGTTAAGTGACTTTGCCAACCTCAAACCATAGAAGGCACCTCAGAGTTTTGTAGTAAGACTCGTATAGTTCACCAAGTTACTGGTAAACCAACCCATCCAATCTCCCCCTTTGTTTCTAATGACTCCCCCAGCCGTAGCTTGACCAATGGATGATCTTTGTACCATATTAGTGTTTAGTTTTACCCAGTCATCCATAGGTCTTTGCCATCCAATGAGTTGCTCTGCTCTATTAGGTGCACTTCTCAATTCTCCATAAGCCGCAAGAGCCACATCAATTTCTTTACATCTATTGTATATATGGTAGAGTGGATCAGCAGGCCTATCCTTTTGCTCACCCCAGATTTGTTGATTATGCCAATTCCAGAAGCAGTTTAAATCCACTAGAAATTTTGGTAACCAATCTAGAGCTCTCATGAGGTTCGTGTGTATCCAGTCAACTAGGCTCAATGAGAAGAACTCTGAGATATTAAGGTCCATCATATTTTGTCTTTTCCGGATAGCATTTGTCAATACTTTCCCATGCCCAGCGAGCCACACCAACTTCTTTAACCTTTCCGGTCCCTTCCATTTCCAAGCATGGACCAGCTTTTCTTTTCTACCATCTCTTCCATTTCATGAATCAGATTATAGGTTGATCTAGTTGAGAATATACCATCTTGAGTGGCCTCCCATCGGATAATGTCTGGCCCTCTTCTTTCATCAGGTGGTAGGGTTCCTGTGAGCAAGAGGCAAATATGCGTAGGCAGGTATTGTTCAAATAATGGCCAATTCTATGCACCAGTATTATCCACAGCTTCTCCTACTTTTAAGTTAAGTAGGGTCTCGGGAATTTATGTATTAACCGTTACTATAAGGCTTGATGCACCCTCTAGCCATTTGTCCATCCATAAACTAACACTCATGCCATCCCCAATTTGCCATCGAATGCCTTGCAGAAGTGTAGGCCAAATTGCTATAATATTGTGCCATAATGGAGAATGCCTACCCGTTTGGTTAGTATAGGGATCCTTGTCTCCTGTCAGATATACTTGCCCCATAATACTTTCGAAATTAGGGAGGATATGTTTGTTAAGACTTGCCAACCTATCTTCATAATGAGAGCTAGGTTGTGATCTCTTAGCTTTTTGAAACCAAGGCCACCAACTTTCTTTGGTTGGCAGATTGTATCCCAAGCTACCATGTGTGTTTTCCTTGTACCCTGACTTGATCCTTAAATGTATCCTCTTGTAGTCGCTCGATATCATCACATATACCTACGAGGATCTTCATAAGTTGCATAGCATAGCTGGGTAAGGCGCCAATGATAGACTTGGCTAGTGTCACACGTCCTGCAAAGGAAAGTTTATTCGCACACCACCTTTGTAAATGACTATGGGCTTTCTCTAGGATAAAATTGTAGGTGCCCTTGGTAATGCACTCGTGCAATAAGGGCGTACCCAAGTATTTCCCCATGTTGTTAGTAAGTGTAAATCCCAGGGTGTGTGCAATTTCCTTAGCCAAAGACTATAAGACATTCTTTGAAACGAAGAGCATAGTCTTGGCTTTGCTAACTTGATGTCCTAATAAAGGACCACCGGATCCGATCATAGGCCTTGGCTAAGTCAACTTTAATAGCCATAATTCCTTTCCCTTGCCATTTATTCTTTATAGTATGAACAACTTCCTGTGCGATAATAATGTTGGCAGTGACAGATCTTCCTAGGACGAAACTGTTCTGGTAACCTAACACCCATTTCGACATATGCGGCTAAATCTTACTCACCAATATCTTGGTAATCATCTTCAGTGAGGTGTTGCATAAGCTAATAGGTTTGAAATATGAAGGTTCCTGAGGATTGTCAATTTTCTGGATGAGAATAATGGCAGTATCATTAACCATACTCGAGGACCAGCGATCAGCGAATATATGTGACCCAAATTTGATCATTGATTCCTTGACGGTAGCCCAATTTTTCTGAAAGAAATAGGCATGAAGCCCATCAAGCCTCGGGGCTTTCAGGGGACCCATCCCGAATATTGCCTCCTAACTTCCTCTTCAGTTGGTATAGCATACAATACCTATTTATCCTCCTTATTAATCAAGTGGAATAGATTCGGCCATGTGCTTCTCATGCTTAGGCTTCCCTCCTCAATGTATAAGGTTTTAAAGTGATTAGTTAGGAGCATCTTTAATTCTTCTGGCTCTGAGACCCATTCACCCCTCTCATTTTTCAGAGCTTGAATTCTATTGTGCTTGCGGGGTATGACTGTCAACGCATGGAAGAAGCGTGTATTGCGGTCTCCATTTGCTAGGTAGTCTTTCCTTGACTTTTGGATCCAGAGGAGTTCTTCCTGAACAAGGACTAACTCTAATTCTATCTTCAATTGCGACTCCAGTTTTCGAAGAAAGGAACTTGGTTTAAGTTTTATAGCCTTTTAAATCCCGTCCAATCTCCTCATCAATCTATTCTTTTTGAAGAAGACATTTCCAAAGACATTATGATTTCAAGCTTTGAGTTTATCGATTAGGGAGTTACAAGCTGAGGGAAGTAGAGCATTGCTATCCCATGCTTCCTTTAAGAAAGCGCCAAAGCTTGGGTCAGTTTGCCACATCACCTAAAATCTGAATAATTTTCTCTCTTTGGAAAGCTTGGGTTTTGGGTTCATGCA
Source organism: Hypericum perforatum (assembly GCA_012979155.1). Taxonomy (NCBI): domain Eukaryota; kingdom Viridiplantae; phylum Streptophyta; class Magnoliopsida; order Malpighiales; family Hypericaceae; genus Hypericum; species Hypericum perforatum. Next base: position 17,160 of record SOPF01027697.1, on the reverse strand, counting down.
GACAAATAGAGGACAGTGGTCAGAGTTCACTCAGGGGAGGTGTATGACTGTAGCTTCAGGGTAATTAGTTCGTTAAGCTGAGTTACATAGAGCTCTTTCCAAATGCTCATGAACTCCTCTACGCACCAAAGTAAATCGAGGCCCAACAAAACCAAGATCAATGATCTTGCAATCTTCAATCCATTTCTTAAAGCAAGCGTGCTTGTTTCCCTTTATAGATGCACCCCCTAGTTTCCCATCTTAAACAAGAAAGATATTAAAGTCTCTAACGATCATCCAAGGCCTATTCATCAAAAAGGATATTCTAGATAGGCTAGCCTATAGTTCCTCTCGAATGATTTCCCAAGGATGACCATAAATTGCTGTAAACTCCCATTAAGTAGTCAGATTGTTGCCGATAATAGGGTGAATAAATTGTCTTTGGCAAGTGACGATAGAGATTAGAGTGGTGGCATTATTCCATAGAATCCAGATACCTCCTAAATGACCCTACATCGGAGATTGGACAATGTTAGTATAGCAAAGGGATTTAGCTATTGAGAGAGCACACTGGCCGCAAATCCAAGTTTCAATTAAAACAAGAATTTTAGGTTGGTGCATCTTGACGATGTGTTTAATATCAGCTTTGAACTTAACACTAGTTGTACCCTGGCAATTCCAAGTCAGGATATCCATAAGAGAAAGTATAAACAGACAAAGACACTAGATCAAAGTAAAGGGCAGAGGGTTCTTAGGCTGTTGTTGGATCGTGGCACGACTGTGTGCTCGCCTCTACAATTTGCTCCTCTCTATGCTCCAATACTCCAGTCATCTCACCATCTATAATGACCATGGGAGAATCCTCTCCTTCTTCCTTTTGATCGTGCACACCATTTTCATCCCGGGCCGTATTTTGTTGTTGATTTGGGATTTCCTCCATCCTTCCATCCTCTAGGTCTAGAAGTCCTAGAGCACTCCCTCGAGGGCCTGGGTCAACTTTCATAGGCAATTCTTGGTCTTTCGAGAATGTTAGGGGAATTAGTGATGGGAATAAGGATGGTGACGTCATTACAGAAGCAATTGGGGTAGATGCGAATATGAGGGACTGTGATCCTTTAGATCTTTTCTCTTTAGTTGCCTGGGGAGTGCTTAGATGATCAATTGGGCCTTTGGATCCAGCTAATCCATTCGACAATTTAGAACTTGAAGCCCATTCATTACTCATGGGCTTGGTGTTGAAGTTGGGTGCATTCTTTTCCTTACTGGGCCCTTTTCCCTTTTTGCCTGCCTTCTCTTTAGGTTTAGTTGACTTACCACCAGAAGAGTTATTAGTCCCCTCTTTGGATGGCGTAGGGCATGAGAAGGTAAATCCATTCTAACTTCTTGGTTGCTCATGTTTGTCTTTTTTGCATGCACTCTGCTCCTTTGCCAGCGCTGAGCACTCACCATCCTCTATACAGACCTTTTTCCCCCCTCAGGAAGGTGTTACTGCTATTGTAGGTGGCTGTCTAGGGTCCTCCCCAGGGAGGTCCATGGCCTGCTCCGGCGAAAGATTATAGTCGTGCTTATCCAGAGAGTGAACGTTGACTTTCAGAGAGAGATCATAATAGAGAATGTTTGAAAGAACGAAATGCAAATGGAATCGTGTTGTTTTTTACACAAATACTTATGTAAAATTGGTATTGATGCTCATTTATTCAGACATGAGCAGGCACGATAAGGGTCATATAGGATCTGATGGTGAGGGTGCAGATGAATACGAGTACCATTCACCACCTTATGTCATCCACCTACTGAGCAAAGACATGCAAGAATGCTATGACTCGAAGTTTAGCAGTATCTTTAGACATCTTACAAGGCCACTCCCAAGTTACGTTGACCCAGTAGCAAAGGCCAAGGCTGAGAAAGCGAAGGCCAAGGCTGAGAAAAAAGTAAAAGCGAAAAAGAAGGCCCTCATATGAAGATAGTCCATGGCACGTGTCCAAGTTATGAAGATAGCCTGATGCATAGACGCGTGCCATGGACTATCTTCATAATGAAAGTACTTATTCATAGTTAATGCACGAGAAGTAATATACAAATTAATATGCACATGTTTTTGTATACAAGTTTGACTTACAAGAAGATAGGAGTATTTCGCGAGACATCACTTGACAAATTCAGGTGCACCTAATATGACTATATCATCAAAGATATAATGTCAATAAAATATATTGTAGTTAATTTTGTTATTACGGCTTGCTAATAAATGATTTTACAATTTTATTAGATGATGGTTGTGCTTGTTCTGAGTATGCATCCATTTTTTGCATATTTTAAGGTATATACTATGACCTTTATTGCTTAAAATATACTTGAATGTTATTGACAAAATTATACTAATATTATGCTTGTTGTACAGGACGATTCGTGTAAGTGTTAGAGTATGTGTCCTTATTACGACGGTCATTACTTTGTAGATTTTAAGGTATATACTATGACCTTTATTGCTGAAAATAGACTTTAACGTTACTGACAAAATTGTACTAATATTGTGGTTGTTGTATAGGACGATTCGGGTGGGTGTGTTCTCCTTCTTCTGAATATAAGCCTTTAATATGTTGTGCACTTTATATAGCCGTCCGAGTATGCCTAAACTATCCTGCCAAATCAAAATTTTGTAGATGAAGGTTAATTGGACTTGCGGACAATTCAATAGTCTTAATTTTGGCAAAGAAAATGTTTTCATTGTCTTTTTAATGAAAGAAGAAGAAAGCTCAGGATCGACCAAGCGTTATTGATAGTCGGTTGTACCATGGGATCGACCAAATGTTTTCAAGGTCTTCATGTCCAACATAAGAATAGTGTGAAGGCATTTCCGATGAAACTATAGTAGAATGGCCTTTATGTTATGAACTTTGAAATGTGTTTATGTTGCATTACTATTTCAAACTACTAACTGTTTGTGCTGAAAAGCCTTTCCGAACAAAAGTTATAATAATTATAATTCATAACAGTAGGTACGTCCGATGCCTTTCATAACATCACAAATATTTGGCAAGTATTATAATCTAGCGTTCTTACTTTTTCTTTGGAGCCTTATCCTTCTTCAGAATCCCCTTATCATTCTTTGGATCCCCCTTCTTCCTGAAAAACACGTACCTCTATTTGTATTTACCCCCTTCTACCAAATGGATGCCTATCGCACAGTCTATCCCTTTCTCCTTCATAAGACATGGTGGCTAGATGCGAACTGGCTGTGCTACTGTTGGTTGCCCGTCATACAGATCTTCTTTAGTTTCAATGTTACTCTCATCATACTCTGAACTGCTAACTGTATCCGGACAAGGCGTTAAAAAAGTTTGTTTATGAACAAAATAATAGACACATTAATAACCAAACAACTTCATCCGTACTTTTATAATTACAAAGTTTACCTATATGAGCCACTCGCGGGTGTGTTTCTTGGCAGTTATGGTCGAACACGTATAGGCTGCTACTGGAAAGACAAAGGGCCCTGCTGTTAATAAGACAAAGGGCCTTGCTGCTGGTAAGATGGAGAGCCTTGTTGCTGGAAAGATAGAGGGCCCTACTACTGGTAAGACGGAGGGCCCTGCTACTAGAACTCAGGTACTTGAAGACCTGTAGACATTTGTAATCTTGGACTACAAACCCGGGGTACTCAGGGTTGAAATGAGTGTTCGAACTTATCTGCTCTCTATAAAGCCCTCTGCTGAAACTACCACTGTAAAAAAACATAATATTTAAACAAAATTACCTACAAAAATGTAATCACATAGGTTGTAATAAAAATAACACACATACCTTTGGAAAGGCTACAAAAAGGCCTGCTGGGGTACATACGAGCTGGACCTGCCAACATCAAGAGGTGAGCACTGCATGAAAGGCGCAGATGCTAGATATGCCGTCTGTTGACTCTGATACCTCGGTGTAGGAGTGTCAGACTCATCGGTAGTTTCGGTGCTGGCATATGGGTCTGTGACCTTGACCTAGGTAGTCCAACCATTGCATGGGGGGAACATCAATGTAAGGCACAGGTTCACCTACTGCCATCTTCTTCCTCCTGCTGAACATATTCTGCTTTCGCCTTGCAATAGGCATTCTCTTTGACTCAGTACATTATAGCAGAACAAGGGTGTTTGGGTGAAACCTTCTGGGCCTGAGGTATGTCTGTATACCAGCGCTCCTCATCGACAAACTGAAGCGCAACCTTAGATAAGGAGCAAATTTGTGGATCACCCTGAGATGAGTACCGTATACGCTCAAAAGCATCCACCTGAAAAATGACAAACCTCTTACAACTTGTAATATGTTCATACTTAAATAATCATAAGTTACATAACAATAAAAATGGGTACTTATATTCCGCTGAGGCATGGCTCCTGCATGATTGATGAAGCGTCGTGAATGCAACTTGTACTAGTCTATATAATTATCATGGTAATGGATGTTGCTGTGCTCTGTCGGTAGACCTGGAGGGTAGATAAAGTTATGTCAAAAATCCTTCCACAGCTTCACGTGGAATGCAAAGACTTCATCCCACTTCGTTTTAGCCTGACCACGGCTGCCTAAGGCCATACTAGATGTCCATCATCCGGCTCTAGTGGATGCAAAATACCTTAGACATTACCAAACTGTCTAAGCACTCGATCAGGGCAATGCCATTCCATGTAGTAGAACAATATCAGAGGCATACGCGTCAACCACAACAGCTGATCTCGGTGAATTGCAGCTAGCAAGGACCCAATAACGCCTTTGGAATACGAAACCCAGACAACCTACAAGAAAAGGTATATTTCATATGGTTATGCAAAATGTTTGTACACACAAAAAATAAATTAAAATTCCTAGATAAACTTACATCTTCGTCCTTCAGCTTATCCAATAGCCGCCGATATAACGTCACAATCATACATTTCTTTGATTGGCGCTGATCTACCCTTCCACCCACCTATAAAAACAACTTTATATTTTAACTATTTTTTTCATGAACCCTAAACACATAAACACCAAGTCCAAGTAGTTTATTATTACCTGATGCCCAATGCTTGACCAAATTCTGGGTTCGTCGAATCTTTAATGATCGGTCGTAGTGGGATGATCCTCTCAGCGGCCCATATGCAAGCAAAGGCGAGATCTCTAGTGATACAAACACTAGTCTGATTACTGGCCCAGCATAGTTGGTTATATAGATGGGCAAGACAAGCGCTGCCCTAGCTATATGTGCCAATAGAATCATAATCCACTAACATCGGCAACCAACAAGTATTAACACTTGACTCGGCTGTCTCAGTAAATAAAATGCAGCCAATCAGATGCATAATGCTTACCCATACATACTGACGTACAATATGATCGTCAACCTCATTGGTCAGGTCGGTAGGATCGTAAAACTCCTTAACATAGCCTGGTGTATCCTTCGAGCTCCTACCGAAGCACTACATACATAAATCCTCCTAGTCTCCAAGTGCCTCCTGTCCCGCCAATTGGAGGCCTTTGATAGGAAGTCCGTATAATACCACTATGTCCTGAAGTGTAATGGTCATCTCCCCAACTAGCATGTGACACGTATGCGTTGCTGGCCGCTAACGCTCCACCAGTGCTGTAATCATAGCTGGTTCGATCATAACATGACCGATGCACCAAACGTCCTAAAAACTAGTTGACTCCATATACGCGAAGAATGCCATATTCGACACTGGCTTCTATTTCTATCGTCGTCGATAAACTTTCAAAATGGCTTTCATATCAAAATCATCATTGCCACCGGATATTTCTGCATTCCAAATGGCTTGTGACCGATGTACTTCTTGTCGCTTCAGTAACGTCCTATCTGAAGGACCTCCATCACCAAATATCTCTCTGTGTCCCTGTGACGATATGTCTAAACAAGTATATTTTTTAACAAATGTACTAATTATTCACCAAAACCATACTAAACCTATTCAACTTAATTGTCAAGTAATTATTCAAAAATATCACAATAATCAAGTTATGATTCAACTTAATTCAACACATTCTACAAAATTATAATTCAACAAAATTCAACTTATCCAAAAAATTGAACATATTTAAAAAAATTCTACATATTAAAAACAATTTCAACATATTCAAAAAAATTTAAAGCTATTCAAACAACATTCAACAAATTCAAAAATAATTCAACATAGTCAAACAAAATTTAAACATTTTCAACCAAAAATCAACATATTCAACCAAAACATATTAAAAAAATTGCAACATAATTCAACCAAAACATATTAACCAAAATTTCAACATAATTCATCCAAAATATAGTAACAAAATATTCAACATAATTAAACCAAAACATATTAACCAAATATTCAACATAATTCAACCAAAAAATATTAACCAAATATTCAACATAATTCAACCAAAACATATTAACCAAAAAATTCAACATAATTCAACCAAAAATATTAACCAAATATTCAACATAATTCAACCAAAACATATTAACCAAAAATTCAACATAATTTAACCAAAACATATTAACCAAAAATTCAACATAATTCAACCCAATTCCACTAATCCAAATCAACATATTTATTCGACTAATCCTAATCAACACATTTTACTTTTAATTATTCAACTAACCCTAATTAACAACTAATTAATTAAAAAATTAATAATTAAGCTTAACAAATTGGATGTCGAGTAGGTTCAGACACGCGTGGGTCGAGCCAAGAGAGGCAGATTCTCCGGGAGGATTGAGCTAAGCCTGGGCCAACCAATGGACCAAATGGCTACGGGAGGTGGTCAAACGAGGGAGTTGGGGGCTGGGCGAGGGAGGTAGTTTGCTGAGGGTGGGCTGGCTAGAGGTGGGCGGATTTGGTTGTGGATGGAGGAGAGGAGGGGAGAAGAGAAAAATGGAAATGGATGGATGAGGAGGGCTCTCGGTCAGGTTGGTTGCTTTTAAATCTGGCTAACTAAATGCGGGGTTCTTTTTTGTCATTTGGACAAATAATTGGGTAAAAACCCGGTATTTGGTATAAGCGGGTATTTAATTGGTCAACCAAATGCCAGGTTTTTTATCTGGCTTCTGGTTTGGTCGGATAAAAAACCCAGTTTTCGATGAATCCGGATTTTAAATCTGATTTTTTGGGAGAGAAACACCATTTTTCATAAAAACAATTTGGGTATCAAATTCATAAAATTTGGTGAACAGTAACACCAAATAAAAAAACCAAAATTTTAGTGCTAATTTTTGCTTCCAATTTTTTTATAAAGTGATAAAGTCTTATAAATGTACATATTTTTACATATTTATGAACTCGAAAAATAATTTTATAACACTACATTGTGTTAAATATTTTTGACAAATTTTACATCATTATTTATCTTCTTAATTATTCTCAATAATTTTTTATGATTGTTATTTTATTTTACGAAAAAAATATTAAAAATATAGTATTTGAATAATGCTAAAAGCATATATTTTTATTATTTACCTATTTATTATTTAAAATATCAATTTTAATACTTTGTAAAAAAACTTAATATCTTAGATGATAACCTCTCGAAAATGTTATTTTTTGTGGTTTTGTTGATATCATTTTGTAAGGGTTTTAGTGTACATGCAAAATATCTGAATGCTTTTTCATTTATTAAATTGCTTCGAGGACCAAAATTTTGTAGTTATCCTTTCATAAATTAAGGTTTTATTATAGCAATCCAATTTGGTCACAAATACATAATTAATTTTTCTCTGCTTAAATAATTTTCGTGACATAGGGGCAACCCGTATAACCCAATTTGTTGAATAAATAATTAATTTTTTTATTGTAATGGTAGACGTACTATTGATACAATTTTCATACAAAATTAAAAAAAATATTTATTTTCAAATTAAAAATATTAGTCTCAATTTATGAAATAAAACAATTCATGCTTTGAATGACATGTGAATGGCAAGGTTGTAAATATCTGAAATTAACTCGAGAGATTTTAAGATCGTATGATTTATTAAGGTAAAACGAAATTGAATATGTGTAAGACCCTAATTGAATAAAATAGGTAAAATCTTAATGATAATTACTAAGATTTCATGATCTTACGAGTCAGAGCGGTGAAATTTTTCTCAACTCTTTTAAAAGAGAAAATGAAGGACAAGAAAATTTGAGATCTTATAATAAAATTACTTTTTTGTTATTATTATATAAAACTCTAATTACTTAATATGATATTTTTTAAAATATTTTATATCAGTAATTACCAATCAAATAATCTCAAATCGTATGATAAAATTATTCTAATAAATATTAACATTATTATATTTTTATGTTCTGAATAATACGAATGATAATTGTTGAGCCTATAAATCAATAATCAAATTTGTAATAGATTATCAGAAATTAATAGTTTTGGAGTTATTTAAATACATATTTTCATTCTACCAATTTGTTTTGCCACTTATTTATTTTACATAAATTTAATATTTATCATTTTATTGCTCCTAAAACTACATTATGTAACCAACAACTGAAAAAATATAGAATTAAGATCTTTTATGTAAATTTATGAAGGACAATGATCATTAATAAAATAAATTATGTTAATATTATTAATCATATTTATTTTTATAATTTTGTCTATTTGGTGAGATTTTATAATTTATATTACGATTATATTATTTTTATAATTATTTTTGTCTATTTGCACACCCATAGGCTACCGCGTGTAGCTTTCTGGTAGCTTTAAATTGTAAATCACCCTTGTGGAAAGTCTTCTACCTCTCTTGTGTCTCGTTCTTATTCTGTTACTACTCCTTATCCTCTAGCTTCCTATTTTAGTTTAGCTCATCTTCGTCCATCTTTTAGAGTTTTTAGTTTATCAATTTCTTGTGTGAAAGAACCAAGTCCTATGAACATGTTGTGAAACATGACTATTGGATTGATGCTATGCAACTTGAACTGCAAGCTCTCAAGTAGAACCGCACTTGGCAACTGTTTGATCTTCCTCCTAGCAAGCGCACAATTGACAACAAATGGGTTTTTAAGATCAAATATTATTCTGATGGCACTATTGAGCATTATAAGGCTCGTTTGCTTGCCAAAGGCTTCACGCAATCCCTCGGTGTTGACTATTTTGAGACCTTCAATCATGTTGCCAAGTTAACTACCATTCGTACTTTACTTGTGCTTATAGTTCAGAGGGGTGGTTTCTCCAACAAATGGATGTGAACAATGCTTTTCTTCATAGTGATCTTACAGAGGAAGTGTACATGTCAATTCCCTTGGGGGTGGATATTGCAAAATCTGATGTAAGAAAGGTGTGCAAGCTGTAGAAGTCACTTTACAGCTAGAGCAGGCGAGTAGACAGTGGCTAAGCTGACTTCGATCTTGCAGGACTTTGGATATACACAATCTGGACATGATCACTTGTTGTTTATTCAATCAAAATCTGGTGATCAAACCATTCTTCTGGTCTATGTGGATGACATCATAATTGTGGGAAGTTCAATGTAGGAAATCATAGCCACTAAAGTTCATCTGGAGAAGACACTGAAGCTTAAAGACTTAGGTGATCTTAAATTCTTCTTGGGTCTAGAGATTGCACGTACATCATCCAGCATGCATATCTCCTAGAAAAAAAATATGCTCTAGAAATATTAAAGGATGCAGGTTATCTGGGTTGCAAATTGCATAGGACTCCTATTGATGCCAATATGAAATTGTCTGAGTTATGTACTGATTCTAGCATTCTACTTGATGATCTTGCTTACGATAATGCAGGAAGACCTGTTGTTAAGACAATTGTTGATGGGAAGAACATAATTGAAGATTCAGTTCATTATCGACATCTTGTTGGCAAATTATTATATCTTACAGCCACACAACCTGACATCAGCTTCATAGTCTAACAGCTAAGTCAATTTCTAACCAATCTACGAGATAAACATCTCTTTGCTTTTTATCAAGTTCTTCGCTATATAAAGAATGCTCCTGGATTAGGACTATATAATTCACAGAAGCGAATTAAACACGTTAAAGCATACACTAACAGTAGCTCGACAAATTGTGAAGAGTCTCGCATATCTATTACGGGATATTGCATCTGACTTGGCAATTCTCTTATTTCTTTGCGCGCGAAGAAGCAAGATACAGTTTCTTGCTCCTGATCAGAAACAGAATACACAGCTCGAGAAATTCAATGGATTACTTACAAGTTACATGACTTAGGTGCATCCCCTGCTATGCTTGCACTCATGTATTGCGATTGCAAGTCTGCCATCTACCTTGATGAAACCCCTATCTTCCATAAGTGAACAAATCATATAGAGATCGATTGCCAACTAGTTCGTGAGAAAGTGAAACGTGGGCTGATCAAATTATTTCACATGAAGACACAATTTTAGCTTGCTGATCTGTTCAAAAAAGGACTCTTTCCGACTCGTTTTGAATTTCTTGTTAGTAAGTTAGGCCTATTGGATATCCACAGTCCAACTTATGGGGGTGTATCAATAGACCAAGACCTCAGATTGATGCACGACGCACCAGAGGAACTGATGTGTGATGATGAGGATTGTTCTGATGTAGCAGCGACAACTGGGAATGCAATATGATATTTTGTATTCAATCGCAGGGGTCAATATGTCGTATTCCAAGAACCATTGGACTAAAGTGTAATTTGCTACATGCGGGCACACCCACGGGCTGCCGCGTGTAGCTTTCTTGTAGCTTTAAATTATAATCATTTAGTCAATGTTTAGTTAACTGTCATCGAGATAGATATGGTGATTATGGATTTGTGTGAAGCTAGAGAAACTTGTTAATGGAATCTTTCGTATTTCTCCATCATTTTGACTCGTTTTTCTTCCTATAAACTCGTCTTCACAAATCTATTGCTTAAGTTTACTGACTTTAGTTAGTGGATTAGATTGAAAAGAAAATAACTAATTAAATATTCTCGGCCCTTGTGCATGTCAGAGCAGGTTGCACCATTTCTTTTTATGTTTTATTTTTTATTTTTGTCTTTTGTCTTTTGTTCGTCCCCAAAGGGCAGCTCGAATCATCATACTTAGGTTTTGAAGATAATCCTGTTGCGGTGATTGCAAAGAGATCCAAAAATTGCACCATAACATAAATAGTGGTATGTTAAGTTTGGCAATTTTGTCTGAGGTCAAGTCTTTAGTTCTTTTCAATGAAATTGGTCGATTTGTTTGAGTAAAGTTTTACCTTCAAATCATATTATTTCGTGCTTGTTTGATTTCTTCCTCCTCGAATCTTTATAAATGGGTGCTTTGGTTTTGTTCCGCAATCATTGATAGATTCTTAATTCAAAAGGTTGGTGACTGAATGGTTTTTCATTTACTGTAACTTCAGTCCATCTTTAATTGTGGCGGATTGACTAATTCGTTATTAAACTATTTGCATTATTTTCTGTAACTTGTGAATTGGTATTTTATTTATATAATATGTACTGGTGTCTTAGACATATTTTCTGATGTAATTATATGTCTTACAAGGAGAATCGACATTGTTAAAATTGTTAGAATATCACTTTTCTGAACGTGAATTTTCGTCTTCTTACTATCTATTATTAGACCAACTCTCTTGTTTTGATATTCGTCCGAAACATGGATGGGTGTTACCGAATTCCGATGTAGATTAGGAAATAGATTACGTACTAGCTTAGATATGTACCCTTGTATTGGAGATCCAATATTACCATATTACCCCTAGAAACCAAAACCTATAAAACTCTTATAATTTTCCCCCTTCGCTTCCCACGTACACACAACCACACTCACCGGGGCATCTACCGCCGTCCCTTGGCCTTGAGTCTCCACCAACCGGCGACAGTCTCTCTCGTCTCGCCACTTGTCAAGTCTTCTCGCATCTCGACCACTCTCGTCTCGCCTCTGTGATTATTTGGGAATTATTTTGTGGTTAGGGTTTTAGGGATTAGTTTCATGAAGAGAGGAGAGCAAAGCGACGGCGATGACGACGATCACCACGTCGAGTACGTCCCGGTGGCGAAGCGTCGGGCCCTGGAGGCCGAAAAGATCCTCGGCCGAAAGAAAAACCCCAAGTCCACGCTTTTCTGTAAGGCCGCTGTCGTTGAATCTGAGCCGAGGGTCTCTGAGTTGAAGTCGAGCCTCCTGGCGAAGGCGGCCTCGCGGCCGGAGATCTCCCGGACGGAGCAGCTCGTTTTGCAGGAGAAGGAGATGATCGAGAATCTATCTGACCGCAAAACCCTATTGTCGGTGAGCGAGCTCGCCAAAGGGATTACCTACTTGGAGCCGCTCTTCACCGGCTGGAAGCCGCCCCTCCTGATTCGCCGGATGTCAAAGAAGCAGCAAGAGGCGGTCAGGAAGCAGTGTCGTATCGCCGTGAACGGGGATGACATCCCCCCTCCGATTAAGAGTTTTAAGGACATGGGATTCCCGGAGGAGATTCTGACGAAGCTGAAGGAGAAGGGGATTGTCCAGCCGACGCCTATCCAGGTGCAGGGGCTCCCGGTGATCCTGTCGGGGAGGGATATGATAGGGATCGCCTATACAGGATCCGGGAAGACATTGGTGTTCGTGTTACCGATGATCATGATCGCTCTGCAGGAGGAGAGGATGATGCCCATTGTCAAAGGGGAGGGCCCATTCGGGCTGGTTGTGTGTCCGTCGAGAGAGCTGGCACGGCAGACCTACGAGGTTGTGATGCAGTTCCTGGAGCCGTTGAGGGAGGCAGGGTACGAGGAGCTGAATGTATTGTTGTGTATTGGAGGCGTGGGTATGAGGAGCCAGCTGGAGGTGTTGAAGAAAGGGGTTCACATTGTTGTGGCCACCCCTGGGAGATTGAAAGATTTGTTGGCTAAGAAAAAGATGAATCTGGATAACTGCAGGTACAAGTTAATAGTTCCTTTGGAATGCTTATTTTTAGATAGTCGAGAGTAGGCTGGTTTTCCTAGTTTTTTTGTGCTAATAATCATCCGATAACTGCTGATTTTCCCTTGGACTTTTAGTTTCGGCCGTGTATAAGAGCGATCGCCTTCAAATTTCATAGTTGCTCTTCTGTTGGGAGGTATCTTTATTGTGATGAACTGATTAGTATTAATACCATATTTGGTCATGTAATATTCTTATAGCTTCTATCCGTTTGACTCGCTGATAGCTTCTATCAGTGATATAGGTTTTGTTGCTCGTAAAGCCTGTGTGTAACAACTGTTTATGAAGACCTATTATATATGGCATAATTGCACGTTAAATTGATTGAATGAGTTTTGTTATTATTGTTTTTGCTCATAAAGCCACCAACAGTCCGTAGTGCACTTTACTCACAATGTTTTGTTTCCTTTCCAGGTATTTGACATTGGATGAGGCAGATAAACTTGTGGATCAAGGCTTCGAGAATGAGATTAGAGAAGTCTTTGATCACTTTAAAGCTCAAAGGCAGACTCTTCTTTTCTCCGCGACGATGCCCACCAAAGTTCAGAATCTCGCAAGAAGTGCGTTGGTGAAGCCTGTTACTGTCAACGTCGGAAGAGCTGGTGCAGCCAATCTTGACGTGATTCAGGAAGTTGAGTATGTGAAAGATGAGGCAAAGGTTGTTTTCCTTTTGGAGTGCCTTCAGAAAACTCCACCCCCTGTCTTAATTTTTTGCGAGAACCAGATTGGTGTGGATAAGATACACATATATCTTCTCGAGAAGGGTGTGGAAGCTGCGGCAATTCATGGAGGCAAGGATCAAGAAGAAAGAGAGAATGCCATATCTTCTTTCAAAGCTGGCAAGAAAGACGTGCTAGTCGCTACTGACGTTGTCTCGAAGGGTCTGGATTTCCCTGAGATTCAGCATGTGATTAACTACGACATGCCAGCCGACATAGAGAACTATGTGCATAGAATTGGACGGACGGGTCGGTGTGGTAAGACGGGGATTGCAACAACCTTTATTAATAAGGACCAGAGTGAAACTACACTTCTAGACTTGAAGCATCTATTGCAAGAAGCTAAACAGAGGATCCCACCTGTCTTAACTGAACTAAATGATCCAATGGAAGGTACTGAGATCATTGTTAATGCCAATGGACAAACGGGTTGTGCTTATTGCGGCGGGCTTGGTCACCGCATCCATGTTTGTCCCAAATTGGATCACCAGAGGAGCCAGCTAATCGCCAGCTCGAGAAGAGATTGTTTCGGTTCAGGAGGGTACAAGGGAGAGATGTGATAAAACCATTCCACCAGACCACCAGAAGCTCATCTTCGAAGTAAAGCAGCTCGAGGATGGTTGCAACTTGGTGACCACAATATCCAGTAGTAGTAGTCAACTCATCATTTTTTGCGTCTCCTGATGTTGAAACTTTTCAAGAAATATCAGATTTTGTACATTTTGAATTTGTCGAAATTGTCGTTATTATATACGTATGATTTAGAAGAATCAAAAATTTCTTTTAGAGTTGTCCAATTTGAGAACCAAAACTACAAAGTCTACAGATCAACTACCAAAGATTCAAAAGAAAAAAAAAACATGGATAACAGGCTGCAAAAAAAAAACATGGATAACAGGCTGCATGAACGGAGGAGGAAAATAAGAACTGGACACTGTTTCTGATGCAATTTTTAATAATTGATTTATATCATGTGTAGCAGAAGGTGGCGTCAAAATGATTTCAAAGTTAAAAAAAAAAATTAAGAGTACTCCATTATGAACAAGAGATTGCAAAAATCGGAAAAGTTGGATTTCGGGTAACCGTTATATGCTTATGTTGATTTTATTAGGTGTGTCTTCCTATCAAATTGAATGTTGTTTTGAAAATAATATTCAATAATCTGGAAATATATAGAAACTTTTTTTTATTTATATTACTATTCACACAAAATTATCATTTTAGTACCCAAAAAAATTACAGAATTGGTGTTCTCCAAGTATTTTTTCCGTCTACTGGTTCAATAGACGGGTAATATTCTCGTCTATACCAATAGACAGATTTTTACCCGTCTCCTGGTAGACAAAAAAAATCCGTCTATTGGTATAAACGGGAAAATTATCCTTCTATGAAACCAGTAGATTGGAAAAATATCCGTCTATTGGTCATCCAGACATCTGGTTCTAGTAATCTCAGTTAATGGTCAGGATGTTGGCTGGAGATTTTTTTATCGACCAATAGACGGATTTTTACCCCATCTACTAGTCATCGAAACATCCTGGGTCCAGCAATCTCAGTTAACAGTGACGAAGATGGTCGGAGTTTTTTTTATCTACCAATAGATAGGTTTTTTACCCGTCTATTTGTCAACATAATGGCTATAAATACAGAACGATCTCAGACGTTCTTCATAACCAAAAAACCTTTCCATATCTCACAAGTTGTTGTTAATTGTCGTTCGAATATCACTGGAGCAAAAGAGTTGAAGCTTCTTGCAGAAGATAAAATTATTTTTATTTTGTTTATGTGTTATCTTGCATAATTAACCATGAATTGTTTTAAATAATTTTTATTAATTTTGTAATAACCGTTGATTTTGTGGATTAAGATTTGTATGCTTAGTTTGAACAGTTCGTGGAAGAAAGGTGTTGGTTTAGTTGTAGAAATTAGTGGCAAAAAGGTGTTGGATTAGTGGTTGGAGTATTAGTTGAACTGAAAATTTATTCGGTTGAGTTTTTAAATAAATCTTGGATCCGACCATTGGTTGAACTGAAGATCTAACCTATGATACGTTGAACTGGTGGTCTTATCATAGTGGTTGAACCAAACTTTGAACTAGGTTGAACGATTAGCGTTAATATTTTGTATATTTTGCAAATATTATGTGAACAATATTTTATATAATTTTTTGATGTAGATCTATAAAAAATGTCTCGAAGAATTATACAAATTAGAGTGCATACGATGGAGTAATTATGAAAAATAGGCAAATTGATTTTGAATATGAAGTAGGATCTGAAGCAAGGTTGAAATTCTATGAAGATATGTTAACGTACGAGAGGTTACGGCAAAAAGTGGTTGAAAAAGTCACATTTGATGATAACGAAGAAATAAAATCATTGATATTTAGATGTCATGTAGTTTCAGGAAAGTTCAAACAGATTAGTATCGAAAACGAGGAAGATGTTGGGAATATGGTGCAGATCATGGTAAACATATACGAAGTAGAGGAAAGAGAAATTTTGCTGGATCTAATTATGGATAAGAGCACATATGAGGAATATGACCCAATTCCCATCCAAGAAAGCCAATCAGACGAAGAAGCTAACATGGTCTTGGACTCAAGTACTCCATATGCAACCACAAACTTGGACTCACAATATGATGAAGAAGAAGAGGAGGTAGAAGAAGATCATGAGGAAGAAGAAGAGAACGATGGGGAAAGTGAAGAAGAAGGAGGATTTTAGCTGGACCAAGAAGAAGAATTATGTTGGTATGCACAACTTCCTATTAGTGAGCATGATGAACAAGTAGCTGTGACATTGTATGCTGATAAATGGGGTTATGAAGAGTATTCTAGCAGCTATTATGGGCTTTTGAAGGAAGGTAGTCTTTGGAAAACCAAAAAGGAAGCTATTTGGGATATAAAGGCTTGCATAATAGTAGAGGGCCGAGAGTACATCATTAAGGAATCTAGGTCGAGTATTTATTATGTTGAATGTAAGAAAAAAAGAGGAAGATCAGTGCAATTGGAAGATACGTGTATCACTAGATGGAAGGGATAAACTGTTTGGGTATTGGAAAGTTGTGAAACACATCCACCCTATACATGTGGTCTTCTTCGGGATAATCCGGATCATCGACAATTCTCAACACAGTATATAGTAGAAATGATTACAATGAGAGTAGCAGATGAACCAAATATTTCTATTAAGTCTTTACCGAATGAGCTGTATGGTCGCTTGACATATTTTCCTTCATATATAAAGACTTGGTGGGTAAGAGAGAGGGCATTCGAGATATTATGGGAGGTTGGGAAGAATCTTATAGTCGGCTACTGTAATGGTTTAGTGCATGTAAGGCAAGTAATCCTAGAACTGTTGTTCAATGGGAATATTGCCATAGTAAACTGTGATAACCTCAAGAGTGGTCGGTCGATTGTGTATTGTGCTACGTACTTGGGGGATGAGTTTTAGAAGTGTATTTAAGTGTCCTTGGGTTCACTTAGCGTGTTGGTTCAAGTTCAATCAAGTTGTCGCAATGAATTTCAGAAGTTCGTAGGTGTAGTTGGTCATTTCT
>SOPF01027695.1:0-36157 GCA_012979155.1 Hypericum perforatum | reverse complement strand
GCCTCTGACTTCTTCCCTTACGTGGGTTGGATCGTCGACAGGCTCACTGGCTTCAGCGCGAGGCTGGAGAGGAGCTTCCACGACCTGGATGATATTTATGAGAAGGCTATCGCTGAGCACCTCGACGGGGAGAGGATTAAGCGAGGACAGGAAGATATCGTTGATGTTCTCCTGAAGATTGAGAAAGAACAGGCTGTGTCAGGTGGAGGTCAGTTCACAAGAGACCATGTCAAGGGAATCCTTATGGTAAACGATTCACCACACCTTCCTTATGTTCCAGATCGAATATGAATAATTCTAACTGTTAGTCTTAATTGCAACTATCAATGTCAGAATGTATTCGCAGCAGCAATAGACAGTTCGGCACTCACAGTAGTGTGGGCGATGTCTGAGGCTCTGAGCTTGTGAAGAATCCGAGAGCCCTAAAGAAGGCTCAGGATGAAGTGAGGAGCCTCCCAGGAAACAAAGGAAAAGTTAGCGAAGCTGATTTGGAACAACTTGATTATCTCAAGTTGTTGGTGATGGAAACGTTGAGGTTGCATCCTCCTGCTCCTACGTTAATTCCTAGAGAAACTATGGCTCCATTTAAGATCAATGGCTACCAAATTCCGACTAAACCCCGTATCTATGTAAATGTTTGGGCTATCGGACGAGATCCGAGTTCTTGGAATGAGCCAGAGAAGTTCTCCCCTGAGAGATTTCAAGGAACTAGCGTTGACTACAAAGGGCAGCAGCATTTTGAGTTGCTGCCCTTTGGTGGTGGGCGAAGAGGCTGCCCCGGAATGCACATGGGATTAGCTGTGGTGAGCCTTACACTAGCGAATCTGCTGTACCATTTCGAATGGAAGCTGCCAAATGGGATGAAGGAGGAAGATCTTAGCATGGAAGAAATGTTTGGTCTCACAGTAAAGAGAAAAGGCCCTCTTGACCTTGTTCCCACAGAGTATCATCCACCTTCATAAAGGAGGAGCTGCTGCTAACTGCAAATTGTATTTAGAAGATGAGCTGTTAGTTTCTGAAATTGATGTCCAAAACTCTCAAATTGTATTTTCAAGCATGTTGTTTATGTATTTTGCCACTTACTAGCCATAGTGGAAGGTTCGATCCCCTTTTTCTTTTGAAAGGTAAATTTTGATACAGTTTATCTAAGAATTTGCGTTCAGACTCCGAAATTATGTTCATTTTCTTTAATTTGATGTCGAGTATGCTTTTTTTTTAAGTGAAAATGAACCATTTTATTAACTAGACATTTTCGGTTACATCATTAAGCAGTGCATCAACAATAATCCCTGGGGGGTTTGAATAGAAATAAATAATATCCGAGAAGGGGCCCTCTAGCTTCGCTAGAAGGTGAGCAAGTATATTAGTTGTCCGTCTTGCGAAAGAGAATCTGACCTCAGCAAATTGCTTGGTGTCTGTCCTCTAAGCAGTCTGCAACAATAGTAGATACATCGCTCTTGTCCACCCTGCGTGCTTGGAGGGCTAACACCAGGGGTTGACAGTCGGACTCGATTATGACATTTGAGCAGGATATCTCCCTTGCCAACTCGAGTCCAAGAAGAACTCCGTAGGCCTTGAGTAATAGCGAGTGTACTAAAGCTGGGATTTGTTTGACTGCCGCCTCGATAAAGGTTCCGCATTCATATCGTGCAATTGCGCTGATTTGGCCGTCTCCTCTACTTGTTATTCCCGTATTGGTGTTGATCTTGATAAGACCATGGGGGGGAAGAGACCATCTGGAAGGACCCGGAGATGCCAAACCTTTACCTCGATTGTGTACAACCTTGTAGTCTTCATAAAACTGAATCGCTCCAACCAGAGGTCTTCCGGGTTGGAATCCTCGAACACATACAGGTTTCTAATCTTCCACATGCCCCATAAGGCCGCAAGCAACTTCTCTGTTTCGTCTTTACTTCTGTTTAGACCATAATCTTCCCATGCCAAAGCGAAAGAGTGGAAGTTTCCAAGTGCCAAGGTAAAACCAGTATCTCTTAACAAACTTTTCGTAGTGGGACAAGTAACGAAAAGATGATAAACTGATTTGAATGAGGTTGTGCAAAGCGGGCAGGTTGCATCCACTGTGATACCTCGTTTAGTCAGATTCTCCTGGACAGGAAGGTTGTTGTCCAATAATCTCCATAAGAAGGTAGATAATCTCAAAGGGCCCCCAAGTTTCCATGCTGCATTCCAGATTTCCTTCGCCACACTATGGGAAGCGTCATGGTGCGAGTTGTTCCACCAAGTGGAAAAGTCACACCAATATCCTGATCGAACATTGTAGTTGCCATCCTCGGTATGTTTCTAGCAGAGAATATCAAGCGGACATCGAGGACTTATCCGAATGGCTTTGATCAGAGCTACATCCTCCTTCGCAAAAGTTTGATGAAGAAGTGAGTCATTCCAGGAAAGAGTGTCCTCGTTCTAAAGAGTAGAGACGAGTTGGATATTGTCGGATCCTGGATATCTGTACCGAGGGTGTCCCAGTAAAGACCCTGGTAACCATGCGTCATGCCAGACATTTATCTCTCTCCCAGTTCCAACCTGCCATTCTAATCCATTCTTAAGCAACGAGAGACCCAATAGTATGCTCCTCCACACATGGCTGGGATTGTGTCCAATTTCCGCCTCAAGAAGTTTGGTTCTAAGATAATACCTTGCTTGAAAGATTCGAGCCGTTAGTGAAAAGGGTTCACATATTAACCTCCAAGCCTGCTTAACTAGCATGGCATTATTGAAGTTCTTCAATCTTCAAAATCCAAGACCACCTTCTTGCTTCGGACGACACAAATTCACCCAGCTCCTCCAATGTAGTTTCCTCTCACCCTCCTTACTTCCCCAATAAATATTTCCCAATTGCTGTTCGATTCTTTTGCAAGTTTTCCCTGGGAGCATGAAGCAGCTCATAATATAGGTTGGAATAGCTTGAAGGACTGATGAAAATCTCCCTGCCTGATTTAGATAAGAAACGCATCTTCCAATTTTTCACTTTTGCTTGGATACTTTCTTCAAGTTTGGTGAAGACCTCCTTTTTTTATCATCCCACTATTATAGGAGACCAAGATATCTCTCCTCGTCACTAGCAATTCTCATACTGAGAGAAGAGCATATGCGGATTTGATTATCTTCTATGATGTTGCGGCTAAATTTTAGGGAGGATTTTTGGAGATTTACCTTTTGTATCGATGAATCTTCGTAGAGCAAAAGTAGTTCCATAAGATGTTAAAGTTCATTCTCTGTTGCTCTAGCAAAAAGCAACGAATCGTCTGCGAAAAAAAGATGCGTAATAGATGGTGCTGACTTTGTAATTTGTAGTCCATGGATTTGTCCTGAACGTTCAGCATCCTAGATTAGGGATGCGCGTCCCTCTACGTATAGTAGGAAGAGGTAAGGGGATATTGGATCACCTTGGCAAAGACCTCTACTTAGGTGGAAGTGATCGCCAAGTACCCCATTAACTTGAACAGCGTATCTTATTGTGCTGACACACCACATAACTAGCTGGACAAAAGGAGCTTGGGAAACCCAGTGCCACCATCATTGCTTCTAGAAAAGGTCATTCTACTCTGTCATAGGCCTTCATCATGTCCAACTTAAGTGCACAGAAACCCTGCCTTCCCATAGTTTTCTTCTTCAAGTAGTGGTATGCCTCAAAAGTAATTAAGGAATTATCAGATATGAGCCTTCCTAAAACAAAGGCACTCTGATTTTCATGAATAATATCTGGGAGGATCCTCTTCATTCTGTTTGCAATGGTCTTTGTAACAACCTTCATAGAAACATTGCATAGGGAGGTAGGTCTGTACTTGAAACACAAAGTTGGTTGTTTTACCTTCGAGATCAACACTATAGTTGTGTCATTGAGTGAAGATAGGTCGGCTTCTACATTGAGAATTGCTAGAGTGGTTTGAAGTACATCATCTCCAACAATATCCCAGTATCTTTGAAAGAAAAATGGTGGTATTCTATCAGGTCCGAGGGCCTTGGATGGATGCATCTGTTGGAGTGCGTTGTAGACTTCTTCTTTGGTATAGAGAGAGGTTAGGGATGCTGCCTTCTCAGATGTAATCTTCTGGGGTACCTTAGCAGTGATAGACTCCACGCGTGTACAACCTATAGAAGAAAAAAATGAAACATAAAAGTTCTTAAAGACCTCCTAGATCCCTAACTCCTCCTTCACTAAAACTCCCTCATCATTTTTTATCCCCTCGATCCTATTTCTCCTAAGTCTGTGAGTTATTGTTTTATGGAAGAATTTGGTATTGCGGTCACCATCCTTCAGCCAAAAGATTCTCGACCACTAAGCCTACATCACTTCCTCTCTATTTCTAATTTCTTTTCTGCAGTTTAATAGATTGGCAAGTGCTTCTTTGGACCTGGTCGTGAGAGGTTTGCACTATTCTTCAAGAATAGCTTCTTCCACCTCCTTATTCTATTTTCTAGCTAACCCGAAAGTTTGTTGTTCCCATGTGCTTAAGAGACTCACACAGTTTGCACTCCATTCAGAGAGGCTTGCTCCAATTAGACCCTCCTTCCAGCCAAGTTGGATATGTTCCTTAATATCCCCATGACGTAGCCACATCTCTTCAAAATGGAACCGATGACAACATTGGGGATTGAGCAGTTCCTTTAGAACCCTGCACAATATGGGACTGTGATCAGATTTTATACAGACTAGGGCCTCCGAGAAGGAGGTGGGTAGGTTTCCCACTATTCCGAGTTGGCTAGAAAGCGATCCAATTTGCATTCTACATGATTATCATCTGTGCGGCCATTTGACCAAGTATATGTGAAATTTGACTGTGGAATATTTCTCAGCCCACAATAGAAAACCATTTCTTGGAAAGCTTCCATACGACTTCTATGTACCACCAAACCACCCCATTTTTCATCGCTGCTCTTTATCTCATTGATATCTCTTCTGCACAACCACGGAAAGCTAGCCCAATCCTGCAGAGATCGCATTAGACTCCATGTACGTTCTCATTCCTCCATCTTTGGCCAACCATATAGACCAGTAAAATGCCATGTTTTGTTGTCTTTGATTTCCACATCTATATGGTGGGATAAGAGGGAGAGTTGTACAATATTCACCTGTCTCTGCCAAAGAAGTGCGAGACCCTCACTTTGACTTCTCCCCTGACCATCACAGCCAATATTTAGTCCACACTCGTATCCTATTCTCCACTTTAGTGATTCTATTTCCCTCTCTGTTAGCTTTGTCTCAGAGAGGAACAAAAGTTGGGAATTGCAAGACTTTGCTAACCTGCTAAGCTAACGAACTGTCTCGATGTTCTCCAAGCCGCGATAGTTCTAACAGAGAACATTCATTGGTCTTGGCAGGGTTACCTCGCAACCTCTGCCTGTAGGGTGGAGTCACCTTCAGTGGCCGAAGCAATAATGACTTTCTTGCTAACATGGCCACTTTTGGAAACACCACTTACTTTCTGCTTCTTTTTTTGAATGCTATCAATCACCATACTATCTTTGTTTTCTTCAGAGCCCTTTTCACGCTCAATTCGTATCCATGTTTTTTACTTCAGGGCAGCTGGTGCTAGGGGTACATATTCTTCATTCTGAGTCATGGCTAATGAATGGGCTGGTTTTTGGATCTCTGGTGTGTAGGGTGGGTTGTGGTGAGTGGGTAGTGGTGTTTGTTGGGTGAATAGGTTTGCATCGGGGTGTAAGTTGTTCTGATAGTGTGGGTGATGGTTGATAGCTTGTTTGCGTGTGGTTCAGATTTTGTTGGCTTCTCAGTGGGGGTGGGATATAGAGGGTCTGCGATAGTGAAGGTATTGGTACGGGTTGGTCTGAGGTAGGCTGATTCTTTTGGGTGGAGTAGGTTGTAGAGCTTAGTGTGGTACTCGTATGCTGGGAAGGAGTTGGGTTTGGGGTTATGATTGTTGGGGATGGTATATCTTTGGGGAGGGTATAAGAGTTTGTCGTTATGAATTCTGGTTGCATGTGCATGGTACTGGTGTTACAATGAGCCCACCCATCTTCACTCTGACTTTTTTTGCCTTCAGTAGGGGAATTCCAATCAGACTCCCCCAGTTGTCTTCTTGTCCACGTTCTCCTATTCGCAAGCCAACCATCTTCAGTGATTTGCCTTAGTTTAAAGGCGATGCACGCATCCAAGTTCCAAACTTTTTCTGGGACTCTGAAGGTGGGTCATCCTCGCTTGCCAGCTTGCAGTCTCTTTCGATGTGTCCCATATGACCGCATTCATAGCAAAAAGATTGCAATTTCTCCACCTTGAAATAAATGGATGCCACAGTGCCTTCTTTAAACCGTAACTTTCTTCGACATGGTAGTGCCTTGCGCACATCAACTCCCACTTTTTTACGTATGTAGCACCCAAAAGCACTATCCTTCTCGTCCCACATTAGGAACGTTCCCAGCAACTGCCCTATTAACTGGGCAGTTTCCCAGGTATAAGCTCCGAGAGGCACATTGTAGATTTGGATCCAGAAGGGCACAATATTCAGTTCAACACCCGATGGTTGGATGTTTCCCTGTATTTCCTTTAGCACCACAACTTGTTTGTCAAAGTGCCATGGTTGGTCTTGGATCACCCTGGTCATGTCTCTTCTATCCTTGAAGCGGAACAAGAACCTATTTTGACCTATTTTCGAGGCTTCCACCCCGTGCTTCAATTTCCATGCGTTGGTCATCACTGATAAAAAGGCTCTAGAGTTGAATGACTTTTCTGTACGGAATCCACTAGGCATGTGCTCCCTTCCTCCGGATCTGGAATGGACAAACCACATAAGAGATCAACAATAACATCCTCCTCCGCATTGGCATCCTCACGCGACCTAGAAGAATCCCCTAATTCTAATTCCCCCTGAACAATCCCTTTCCCTTTACCTACGACCCCTCTCCCTCCGTCTCCTTCCTCCATTATGAACCCGACCCAGTTGACTCTACCCGAACTGACTTACGTAACCCACGTAGCCCGATGTAACCCTTCCTATACCTAGACTCCCAGGAGGTCTACAGGAACCGCTCAGTTGGAAAAGTTGGTTAAAAAATGGACGTGAAACCTAGAGAACTAGGGGGTATCTCGTAGGAGACGAGAACAAAAACCCTAACCGTAGGGGACCAATTTTGAAGTCGAGTATGCTTATAAATAACGTGTAATTATCTCTTTATAAATCTTAGTCTGAAATGTCTCATTATAATATCTGTGTAAATCAAGAATACGTTAAGCACGAACTATACAAATTAATCCGTACGATATGAGATCTAAGCGGATCTTGTTGTTATTTTATTCGTGCAATATCGACATTTTTTACATGTGATACCCGTATTTTCTTCATACTATAATAACATGTTTTTTTTTGTGAGGATGACATCCATATGAGTTTTTTTATTTTGGTCCCATAATTTTTAAATTTTTGCAAAAAAAAATCTCCACAAATTCTTTAATTTATACCATTCAGAAAAATACCATTTATGACTCAATCCAATCCCATCAAACTTAAATCGGTTAAAGACGCCGAGTGACTATTTGGTCCAGTGGCATTGTTCCTACTCATGTGGGGTGAAGTCCAGGATTCGATTCCTTCTGATGTAATAGAATAGGATTTAGAATAGGATCTAAAAAAAAAAATCGGTTAAAGACAACACAGACCAGTAGATAGACATGGGCACATCAGCCATATGCGTAATCCAATTTTTCAAATCTGACAAAACCAATACCTGTTGCAGTGGGTAATTTTTATATTTGGGGTTGCTATTCATCAAAATTTTCGAAAATGCTACCCCAAAAATCAAAATTATGAAACTAGTATCCACGTCAAAATTCTCTTTCCGAATTACGGAATTTTTGTCCGGGCCAACCAGATTACAGAAAAAAATTCCGTTCGAACCTGTTTACGGAAATAATTTCCGTTTGAATCTGCCCGGAAACAAAATCCGTAACGGTTGCAACCGGAAAAAAATCCCGTAATCCGGACTAGGTAACGAATTTTTTATCCCGAGACATACCGGATTACGGATTTTTAAACCGTTTTCC
Organism: Hypericum perforatum; assembly: GCA_012979155.1. Lineage (NCBI taxonomy): Eukaryota > Viridiplantae > Streptophyta > Magnoliopsida > Malpighiales > Hypericaceae > Hypericum > Hypericum perforatum. The sequence goes on along the minus strand of SOPF01027695.1, from coordinate 28,140 downwards.
GGTTATCTGCTGGTCGGATGTTTGAAAACTCCAAATCTGCCTGTTTCACTCACTTTCCCTTTGTGTCCTACGAGGCTCCTCACTTCATCTTGGGACTTCTTTAGTGTTCTTGGATCTCTCACAAGCCCTGACATCGCCCACACTACTGTGATTGCAGATGTGTCTATTCCTGCTGAGAATATATTCTGATATTTATGGTTGCAAAGGCCAAAGTAGACTAAAGTTAAAATGGTAACATGCCCAACATAATTATAATTTTCACTGTTTGGGGCAAACTCCGTCCCTTCCAAGCCAAAGTTTTCCTGTTGAGGTATACAACGCATAAGAAGAGCAGAAGAATTGGAAGCCAAATTGGCTAGATTAGTTGAAGAGCTATAGTCCAGTGATCCTGTGAAATTTTGATAATCGAATCGTGGGTTACAATTGGTTATGTTGTTCAGCCGGCTGATGTGCTTCAGTCGAATGGTTATTTAGTCATTTTGAACGAGTCGGGTGTAATGAACTAAGAATTATGTCAGTCTTCGGCAAAAAAATGATTTTAAGGAATCTATCCAACGGCTTTCTTTATTTCTCTTTCAAGTTGTGCATTGTTAGAAGTGGACGAGATCCGAGTTCTTGTAATGAGCCAGAGAAGTTCTCCCCTGAGAGATTTTAAGGAACTAGCGTTGACTACAAAGGGCAGCAGCATTTCGAGTTGTTGCCCTTTGGAGGCGGGCGAAGAGGCTGCCCCGGGATGCACATGGGACTAACCGTGGTGACCCTTACACTTGCGAATCTGCTGTACAATTTCGAATGGAAGCTGCCAAATGGGATGAAGGAGGAAGATCTTAGCATGGAAGAAATGGTTGGTCTCACAGTAAAGAGAAAAGGCCCTCTTGACCTTGTTCCCACGAAGTATCATCCACTTTCATAAAGGAGCTGCTGCTAACTGCAAATTTTATTTAGAAGATGAGCTGTTAGTTTCTGAAATTGATGGCCAAAACTCTAATAATGTATTTTCAAGCATGTTGTTTATGTATGTTGCCACTTACTAGCCATCGTGGCAGGTTCGATCCAGTTTTTCTTTTGAAAGTAAGTTTTGATACAGTTTATCTAAGAATTTGCGTTCAGATTCCGAAATTATTTTCATTTCTTTAATTTGAAGTCGAGTATGCTTAAAAATAATGTGTATTTATCTCTTAATAATATTTTAATCCGAAATATCTCACTATAATATCTGTGTAATTCTAGAATGTATTGGGTAAGAACTGTATAAATTAGTCTGTATGTTATAAAATTTAAGCTGATCGTCTTAGCATTTTATTCGTGCGATATCGACGTTTCTTATATGCGATACCAACATATTTTACATTCGATACCGGCATTTTATTTATGCTATAATGCCATGTACTTTTTTATTTCTACGAGAATGATAATTTCTTCATGCGATATCGACATGTATGATATTTTTTTCACTTTGGTCCTGTAGGTTTTAGATTTTTGCAAAAAAAAAAAAATCTTCGCATATTTTTTAATTTATATTGTTCAGAAAAATATCATTTATTACCAAATTCAACTCCATCAAATTTAAATTGGTTAAAGACAACACAAATCAGTAGATAGCCACAGGCACATCAGCCAATACCTGATGCAGCCTAGTGTTTCGAAACTTCACTGGCCATATTCTCACCTTCAAGAAGATGGATGGTACTTCGCAGGGACAAGGTCAAGTGGGCCTTTCCTGATTAATGTGAGTCCAAAACTTTCTTCCATGTTAAGATCTTCCTCCTTCATCCCATTTGGCAGCTTCCAATCAAAATGGTACAGGAGATTCGCAAGTGCAATGTCCACCATAGCTAGTCCCATGTGCATCCCCGGGCACCCTCTTCGCCCGCCACCAAAGGGCAGCAACTCGAAATGTTGTTGCCCTTTGTAGTCAATACTGTTTCCTTCAAATCTCTCAGGGAAGAACTTCTTCGGCTCATTCCAGGAACTAGGGTCCCGTCCGATCGCCCAAACGTTTACGTAGATTCGAGTTTTGGGCATAATTTGGTAGTCATTGAGCTTGAATGGCGAAATTGTTTCTCTAGGTACTAACATTGGGGCAGGAGGGTGCAGCCTTAACGTTTCGGCCACCACCAGCTTGAGATAATCAAGGTGCTCCAAATCTGCTTCACTCACTTTCCCTTTGTGTCCAATGAGGCTCCTCACTTCATCTTGGGCCTTCTTTAGTGTTCTTGGACATCTCACAAGCTCTGACATCGCCCACACTATTGTGATTGCAGAAGTGTCTATTCCTGCTGAGAATATATTCTGATATTGATGGTTGCAAAGTAGACTAAAGTTAGATTGGTAACATAATTATAACTTTCATAGTCAGCAAATACAGATGTAATAATTTCAAGAAGTTCTCTCAAACGGACATGGTAGTGTCTGAGTAACAATAGACCACATGATCAATCTATTCTCATATCATCTTATAATCTTTATATCCAACATATAATTTTAAAAAAAATAAATAGGTTAATTTTTCACAGCATTCCCAACAGTGCGATAATTTCAACACAAGCAAACAAATCAATATAAGCAAAAACAATCATCAATTTGTTTTGGCATGGATCGTTGCTCCTCCATCTTCCATCCATGAACTGAAGAAAACAAAAAAATACAAAGGGAGTTGTGGTGAATGGTTTACCATGAGGATTCCCTTGATATGGTCTCTTGTGAACTGACCTCCACCAAATTCGGCCCGTTCTTTCTCAATTTTCAGGAGAACATCAATGATATCTTCCTGTCCTTGCTTGTTCCTCTCTCCATCGAGGTGCTCATCTATAGCCTTCTGGTAAATATCATCCAGATCGCGGAAGTTCCTCTCCAGCCTCGCACTGAGTCCCGTAATCCTGTCGACGATCCAGCCCAGGTAAGGGAAGAAGTCAGAGGCACAGAAGCTGCCAAGCATCGCCGAGGCTTCATGTACCACTTCCTTCAACCTGCTGTTTCCAAAATTGCTGCTGACTTGGAAGCTCTGTCCAAAAGCCACCCTACCAATAATATTACCAGTCAAAGACACCATCATCTCACTGAGGTCAATGGAGCCTCCTGGAGAAGAGCAGGATCGAGATATCGAATCGATCATCCAATGAACTTCTTCGTCTCTGACAGGTTCGAAGGATTGTACTCTTTTAACACTAAACAGCTCATGAACACAGATTTTCCGCATCTCCCTCCAGTAGTCTCCAAACGGGGTAAAACCTATGTCCCGGTAGTTGTAACTGAGCCTTCCGGGCGCGGTTAAGGCTGGCCTACTGCAACAATCGAGATCGTGAACCTTTAGGACCTGCCTGGCAGCTTCCGAGGAAGAAACCACCACTGTAGGAACTCCTCCGAGCTGCAAGAACATGACGGGTCCGAACTTTTTGGACAGCTTACATAAGGATTGGTGGGGTATTTCACCAAGTTGGTGCAGGTTTCCTATGATAGGAAGCTTAGGAGGGCCCGGAGGAAGCTCCAAATTCCGTCCCTTCCATGCCAAAATTTTCCTGTGGAGGTATACAACGCAGAAGAAGAGCAGAAGAATTGGAAGCCAAATTGGCAAGATCAGTTGAAGAGCCATAGTCCACTGATCCTGTGGAATTCTGATAATCGAATCGTATGTTGTTCAGCCGGCTGATATGCTTCAGTCGAATGGCTATTTAGTCATTTTGAACGAGTCGGGTGGAAGGAACTAAGAATTAACTTGTCAGCCTTCGGCAAAAATATGATTTTTAAGGAATCTATCGGACGGATTTCTTTATTTCTCTTCCAAGTTGCGCATTGTTAGAAGTGGTATACGCATAAGAGCAGCAGAATTGGATGCCAATTCTCAAACAGACCATATGTATATCAGATTAGTTATTTAAAACATGCAAATCATATTTCAACACACTTCTCAGACAATTATTTGCATCAGATTCTGCTTAATACATCACGATGCATTCTCAGAATTTTAATTATGAAATTTCTCGAATTTGAATTCGTTTTGTGCCATCATATTAAATCGACGGACTAAATGTCATTCGATAAATCCAAATATGAGTTATTTGTATTGTATTTGATATAAATTTGGATATTGTGTTGTATTCTGGGTTTATGGATGTATAAATTTTATATATTTTAAAATCGACAAAGTATTGAAGTCAATAGATACAAATTTACGTTTTTTCCAACTACAGAGATGGATGTGTAATTTGGACATCCGAATCTATTACGTTCAATTACAAAAACCCACAACTATTTTACCCAATACATATAGGGAAAGAGTTTGCACCTGAATGATTTTAGTTGTACGTATTCTAATGGACAATTATGATAAAATTCTGCACGAAAGTCCAAAATTTCTGTGTGTTACGAGTAATCTCGGAAGTTTATAACTTGTGATTGTCTTTCACTGAATCGGAGTATGAAATGATTTCATATTTTTTTTTTACATTTTAGTTATTTCACTAATCCAAAATTTAAATTCATCTAGGTAGAGAAGCTATCTTGTAATCTTCCAGAAACTAGAACATGGTGTTTCAATAATGATCCCCTGATCTTAAATGATACCGAATTATTGACGATCTAGAAAAAAAAAATGGGCCAACTTTTATTTACTAATACCAAATATATTTAAGGTGTCAACAGTACTTAAATCATTTTATAAGTAAATTATTCAAACTTAACTAAAATACATCGAATGTGAACTATTAAAATTTGGTGCCAAATACCGAAACTAAACAAGATTAGCTGTTAAACAAAATAATGACCACAAAAGAAACTAACAAATAATGAAGGATACCACTTGCAAAAAACAGATCTATAATTGGAGAACGTATAAAACCCGAAGAATCCGGTTTCTATATTTAATAACATGATCGCACATAACGTTTCAATTTTCAACAGTAAGTTTAATTATTTTAGACTATTTTTTTAAATAAATAAAATTATATTCGTTAAAAAAACATAGCATCATGGATTGAAGGAAGGCTGGAAAGGCATCAGAAAAAGTGAAAAACTAAAAAAAGAATATACCACAAACAAGTTGGGACTTGGGAGAATGTGTAACACAACCATGGTCGGGGGGCCTTACCTAACTAACCATGGTCGGGGCCTTTACCTAACCATGGTCAATCCAAACGGGCGGTGCTGATCAGCTAGCTCCTTTCCGAAAAGAAATCCGGAAAGGAAATAATTAGGGTTAGGGCTCCTAAGAACTAGAAAGAAAAATAAATCAATTCCGATCTGGCTCAATTGGATTGATGATGAAGTTGAAAATTTAGGGTTTCGAGTTACAGATCAAGGTGGGTTCCTGGGAGATGGATTACGCGGGTCAGCTGCATCATAACCACATGGATCGTCGCCCCAGGAAGAGGGCTAGGTTTGCTTGGGACACCTCGCAAATTCCCCCAAAGGTACTATCTTTTCACATTTTTTATTTTTATTTTGTTTGGAAATCGGGTATTTCTTTCTGGGTTTGGATTTTCTTGTTGGAATTTGAATGGAATGTTGGGAAAGTTTGCAGCTTTGTGAAAAATTAGAGAAAAATTATGTTTTTTGGATTTTTTTTGTGATTATAAATGTTCTTCATTTTTTGAAGGTATTTTTTTTTTATTTTGTTGCATATTTGATCATGTGGATTTTGTAATTTGGGTAAAGGAATTGGAACTTGGTGGATTTTGGGTTTTAGCCACACAAAAACAAGTTGGATATGTGATGCTGTTTTTTGATTTGTAGTTGCATGAGTTGGTAACGTAATAGGAGAATGCTAGATCAGATTTTGAGGAAAATCGGGTATTTCTTTCTGGGTTGCAATGTGCTTTGCTTTTTCCTGGATGTTCTTGTTAGAATTTTAATGGAATATTGGGAAAGTTTTGCAGCTTTGTGAAAAAATTGGATAATTTTTTGGATTTTTTATGCTGTAAATGTTATTTCTTACATTTTCTGAAGGTATTTACTATGTTGTTTCTGTTCCAGGTAGGATCTTTTTAACTGTGAGAAGATATTTTTGTACTTTTGTGACCTGGGTAATTTAGATATCTGATTTTGTTTTATGATTTGGAGTTGATTGAGTTGGTGCTTTTGTAATAGGACAATGCTAGATCAGGTGTTGAGGCAGGGATTAGTTGTTAGATTACTTGCTTAATTGTCAGAGAATGAACAGATGGTTGTGTGTAGGCTCAGTCAGGATTGTATTATGGGCAAGAGGTTGGAAATGCGACATGCATTGGGCCTTCGAGGTTACTCCCGGACCATGCCAGTGTATTTGTTAACGGGCTGGTTCAAAAAGGCTCTCCCCCATGGCGAGATGATGACAAAGATGGACATTACATGTTTGCTCTTGGGGAGAATCTAACCTCTCGCTGTAATTTCACTTGATCACCATTCAAGAGGCTTTTATGTTGATACTTCATTGAAATATTGCTCGCTACCCAATTGGGTCATATGATTTTCAGCTCAGTTTTGCTCTGCTCTGCCTGTTTTCTTTAATTTTCTAGATTTGCGCAATTTTTGGCAAACAGATTGAATTTCTATCATTTCTTATTTTCAACAGACTTCTTCTACAAAAGAAAAATATTTTGAATCATCTCTTGTTTGTCGCCAGATAGTAGCCAACCCAGCCACTGTCTTTCCTGGAATTTGCTCTGAAATATTGTTTGAAGTTGTCATGCCTTCTTGCTCGGTTGATGAGTGGCAATTTTAACTGTGTATTTAAAATGTGTGTTATTTTTTTGTAGTTTTGTTTTGATGTAGTCAAGTTCTGATATTCTATTTGTTCATACTTGCAGATAGGATCCATCGAAAAATTGGTGAAGGTCAGTTGCTTTCTTCCATTAACTCTTTTTATCGGGGCCTTTTTGCATTCTTTTTTTTCTGCATCCTGTATCTCCAACCTCTTACTCCACGATACTTTGTTCTGCACTACAACAGGCACGTTTGGCCAGGTTTTGGAATGCTGGGATAGGGAAAGAAGAGAAATGGTAGCTATTAAAGTTGTCCGGAGTCTCAAAAAGTACCGAGAAGCAGCAGTTTTGGAAATAGAAATGCTCCAATTACTTCTAAAGTATGACAGAAGTGGGACCCGGTAAAGTTCATTTTTCTTATAACTTGTAACAGTTTGATCCCCTGCATTTCTGCACAATTATCGGTGATTAAGATGTTCCATTCTTGCAGCTGTGTTCAAATACTGAACTCATTTGATTATCGCAACCACATCTGTATTGTAAGTATCTGCTTTTGTGCCATAATTTGTTTTTCTTCCATGCTTCAGTAAAATTGCAGCATTAATTGCATGTTATGGGTCCATATGGTTCCAACAGGTGTTTGAGATGCTTGGACCAAGCTTATATGACTTTTTACGGAAAAACAGTTATCGCCCATTCCCAGTTGATCTTGTCCGTGAGCTTGGGAGACAACTCTTGGAATGCATAGCATGTGTGTGATTATATCCTGTTCTATTTTTTTCTTATGGTATCAGAATTTGGAGTTTCATACATTTGATCAAGCTGTCAAGCTGCTGATTAATATCTTCGCGGATATTAATAATAGTAATTTATAAATTTAATTTCCTGCAGTCATGCATGATTTGCGTCTCATCCACACCGACTTAAAGCCAGAAAACATACTTTTTGTCTCGTCTGAATATGTGAAAGTACCTGACTGTAAGGTACATGGTTCTTCTACCAATATTCTTATGGCAACTTGTACCGTGTTACAATATGAATATTGACTTTGCTTTTTTTGAATGTTTCATCGGCCTATGTTATTCTGTTTCCTCGATTTTTTCCCATGTTATAGTAACTAATGCAGCTACCACCACAGTCACAAACTGGGATGAATTATTACAAGAGATTGCCAAAGTCAAGTGCAATTAAAGTAATTGATTTCGGCAGCACAGCATATGGACATCAAAGTCACAACTATATCGTTTCAACGCGACACTACCGGGCTCCAGAAGTTATTCTTGGTATACATTAATCTTCTCCTTGAGATAATATCACTATCAGCCATATTTAAATTTCGCTTGCTTAGTGTGATCCTGTACATGGGATTTCGCTTTTCAGGACTTGGATGGAGTTATCCTTGTGACAGTTGGAGTGTTGGTTGTATCTTAGTAGAGCTTTGCACGGTGGGTTCTTGCATGGCATTTTTGTTTTCCTTTATTTCAAAGTAAATGACACTGGAATAGCCGTGTTGATTGTGGCTGGCAGGGTGAAGCACTGTTTCAGACGCACGAGAACTTGGAGCATTTGGCCATGATGGAGCGAGTTTTAGGCCCTTTGCCTCCACCCATGTTAAAGAGAGTAGAGTATGTGCCCTGCTGAGATTGACCTTCTAGTTATCTCGATGATTAAATCATGACATTAACGCTTGCTTTTATTTGTTCTCCTCTACGTTCAGCCGACATGCTGAGAAATATGTTAGGAGGGGAAGGCTAAACTGGCCCGATGGTGCAACCTCTCGTGACAGCATTAAAGCTGTTACGAAATTGCCTCGCCTTCAGGTTGATGTCGATTCTTTTTTTGTGTTTTGGATCTGGTTTTTTCCTTCACGAAGAGGATCTTACCTGGGGCTTCTTTATGATTTCTTTTTCCCACTAAAAAATCGAACTTTCTTCTCCGCAGAACCTAGTAATGCAGCATGTTGATCACTCTGCTGGAGATATCATTGATCTCCTGCAAGGTCTTCTTAGATACGACCCTTCGACTAGATTAACTCCTCACGAAGCCCTCGGGCATCCCTTCTTTACACGGGTTCACTACAGGAGATTTTAAGTGTAGTGTCTCATCTGATTGAAGTGGATGTGCTGTTATGTAATACAAACATCCAAGAAGGCCCTAGGTCGAATCACTAGGCTTGACCCAAGTGTGTCATTTGTATCTCCTATTTAAATATCAGATCTTGTAATTTAAAGATTTGTGTCCAGCGTCCCATTTTTGGACTCTGAAATAATGTTGTACATTAACATCAGTTGTATACGTCTTATGTCGTTTGACTACATATCAAGTGAAGGGTTGGGAACATTGATGTTCTCCCACGTTTGTAAGAAGATACTCGGTTCTTTGTACTGGAGATTACCATCATATTGTTTTGCAGCTATGGTTGTGTCTTCTTGTTGACATGGATATAAAGATTTACAGGTTTTGTTTTTACGCGTTCTTGTGGCATATATTCTGAGATTGATGTCAAACAAATTGAAACTCGCAACCACATTTAGGACAAAACCACACCAGAGAACTTTGACGGCTTTTAAGAGATTCTCGTTGAGTATTTTGGTTAATTAAAATGCACCAACAAAATTAGAAATGACAAAGTTAAACACCCTAAATTTAATATTTTAATTGGGAAAAAAGGATAATTAACTCGTCAGTGATTAATTAGAGACCAACGATGCGTCTTCAACTTCAACCATCAATTGCGCTTACGGGTGCGATCATTTGTCATATATTAGGTAAATTGCGGGCTAAAACATGACCAATATTTTAATTCTTTAATTATTATAAATACTTAGAATACCTAAAAAGATTAAAAAACCTACAAACTTTTACACATTTGGGTCAATTTTGAAGTTGGAAACCATGAATTAAATTTTTTTTTTCTAAATCTTCTCTCTACCCTCAACCATTAGAGCATCGTCCAAGTTCATCCCTCTTTTTACGATTATCAAGTCTAATACACCCAAGACATGAACACAGAAAATTGTCCTTAAGTTCGTATTTTAATATACTTGAATTTTTAGTACATATTGATTTCAAATTTTACGAATAAAAAATCATCATTGATAGAATAAGCTGTCAAAAACCTTTCGATTATACTAGACTAGGAGATTATTTTTTTTTATTTTCTCACTATGCGATAAATGGGTTGTTACAGTATATACTAGTATATACGAAAATTAAAATAGCTTTCCTTTTGTGCAACTATTTTCTCTCGGAGGTTACGTTAGAGTTTCTTGGTTTTCCAGTAGACTAAACGACATGGACCAAAATGTAATTATTCAACGGGTGGCCTCAGCCAGTCAAAAAAATGCGGCGTTCCCATTTTAAACAAAACTGAAATGACATCATAATCCACTAGCCCAATACATGCAAATTCCTTCGGACAGGCTTCACTTCCTGACCAACCTGTCAGATTTGACCCATTCTCTGTCTCCCTCTCTCCTTTGAAAAATTCAAACCTTGTATAACATTATCATATCCGGCAAACACTAAAACTCTCATATAGTTTTTGTATAATTTAATCAGATATTGAATTTTAATTCATAGAAAATAAGATTAATAATGTTGCTGAAATTTTTTAATAAATTTTACATGTTATAATTTATATTTCACTGACTAGCATCTAAATTATTCAATTAAATAAACTAATTTGAAAAATATATAACAAACAAAATCTATCATTGTCAGAGACCAAGAAGCAAAGCGAGTAAGACAGGGGGAAAGGAAGGGGAAAATACCCTCCAATCCCTATTTGTTGACCCATATTTTAGTCCAAGTTTTTTCCTTCACTTTCTCAACTTGTCTTAATCCAAAACCAACCCAGCTTCTTCTTTCTGTGTTCCTCCTCTTTGCTTGTTCAAGTAAGTAAAATATCTTCCCAAAAAAACAGTAAGTAGAATATCATGGCCTTCTTGTGGTAAAGGTTGGTGCTTTACTTGATTCCCATTGTGTATCTGGTCCAATTTTGGAAAAAAAAAAGTTGCTTTTTTTAGTCCTTCCCCAAAAAGGTGGACCGTTTACTTGGTCTTGTTTGGTGATTGTATTTGAATTTTCTTCTAGCTTGGTCGTGTATATACGGTAGAGAGGAGACGGAGACTTCAACCATTGGCTGTTTCCTTGGTCAAAGATTCAAACTTGGCTGCCTTTTCTACTGAATTTCGTAGAGGGATCCTTTAATGGGTTTGAGGGAAATTGTTGAATTTTCATAGTTGGTTACGTTTTTGAATTGTTTTGGAGATGTTTGGCCAAGAGGGTAATAATGACGAGAAGCGATTGCCTGGTGGTATCCCCCGGAAGCACTATTTGAGGTCTGTTTCTTGGAGTGACCGGTCACCAACTAAGCCTGCTCCTAACCCGAGACAGCAGCCAAATAGCAGCAGCAAGGCTCGGTCGTGTTTGCCACCTCTACAGCCGCTTTCCATTTCCCGTCGCCCTGTTGAGGAGTGGCCGAGGGCAGGTTCTGATGATCTTGGTGTTTGGCCTAATCCGCAGACCCCGAGGGGTCATGTTGAGCCCGTTGTTGGCGTCAAATTGGAGAAGCCAGAGAGGGAATTCGAGTTTAAGAGGGACAAGCTTGCCTTCTTTGACAAGGAATGCTCGAGGATAGCCGATCATATTTACTTGGGGAGCGATGCTGTGGCTAAGAACCGTGACATTTTGCGCCGAAGTGGGATTACTCATGTGTTGAATTGTGTTGGCTTTGTATGCCCAGAGTACTTCAAGAAAGATCTCGTGTACAAGACGCTTTGGTTGCAAGATAGCCCGTCAGAGGATATCACAAGCATTCTCTATGATGTTTTCGACTATTTTGAAGATGTCCGAGAACAGGGTGGAAGGGTGTTGGTGCACTGTTGCCAAGGAGTTTCCAGATCAACCTCTTTGGTCATTGCCTACCTCATGTGGAGGGAAGGCCAGAGCTTTGAAGATGCCTTTCAGTATGTGAGGGCCGCTAGAGGAGTGACAAACCCAAACATGGGATTTGCTTGTCAACTTATTCAGTGCCAAAAGAGGGTACATGCCGTACCGGCCAGCCCAAACTCGGTGCTCCGGATGTACAGGATGGCTCCTCACTCACCATACGACCCTCTCCATCTAGTACCGAAGATGTTAAGCCAACCCGGAGTAGGAGGACTTGATTCTAGAGGTGCTTTTCTTGTTCATGTTCCGAGCCATATTTTTGTTTGGGTTGGTACGAAGTGCGATCCAGACATGTCAAATCAAGCAAAGGTGTCTGCGAATCAGGTCATCCGGTACGAGAAGGCACAAGGCCCTGTTGTGATCGCAAAGGAAGGGAAGGAACCCATGGAATTTTGGGACGCTTTAAATGGTGGGAAACTCCCCGAAGATGGCTCTGGAGTTGCTGCACTTGGCGACAGAAGAGTTGCTGAATACGATCTAGATTTTCAACTTTTCCACAAGGCACTTTCAGGTGGAATTGTCCCGCCTTTCTCGGTATCGAACACTAGATCAGAAACTTCTCTTCCAGCTAGGCAACATGGATGGGGCAGACTGAGACAGAAGTTCGCTGAAGGGAAAGTGAAAGAACTTATCGTGTCATCAAAGCTGAACTTTGATCCGAATCCTTCCACCGAGGGCTCCGACAAGGTTATAGAAAATTGTCAAGAACCAGAGCTGCATGCTTCTGCAGTCGACAATTCGGTGTCATTGTCAACTTATGATGAGTTGCCTTCATCTACGCTCTGTGGTTCGCCCGACTCTTTTTCTTGTATTCCAGAAAACAGCCTAAAGTTCAGATACAAATCACCTACACTGTCACCTTCTACGTCCGACTATTCCACCAGTTCATTTGCCTTTTCACCATCATCATCAAATTGGTCAGACTTGTCTTACTTGTCTTCCAGGCAGCCTTCGCCCTCCGGTCTAGAGGCTTTTGATCCATTCTGGGCTAAAAATGCTCCCTTGGCAGATAATTTTAGCTTAACATGTAAAGAAGCTCCCTCCTCTCCCCAAAAACTGACGTTTACCGACTATTCCAGTTCATTTGCCTTTTCACCATCATCATCAAATCGATCAGACCTGTCTTCCAGGCAGCCTTCGCCTTCTCGCCTGGAGGTTTCTGATGCTTTCTGGGTAAAAAAGTCTTCCTTGGAAACTTCTGTCTCGCCAAGTCGAGGAACTTCCCGCTCGATTGCTGAGCGTAGGGGGAGTAGTCCTCCATCTCTGGTGTTACCTGCTGTTGATGAACCATTTCGAGTTCCCAAAAGTCTGGTACGATCATGGTCATTTTCTCTACCTGACGACCTCGAAGATGATCCCATGATATGTAGTAAGAGCTGTGAAGAGGAGCTGATTTCGGATGCTGAAATGGGATTTGATGGCAGCTCAGAAAGTGAACTCCAAGATAAAAAAGATAATCGTGAAGTGGCTACTCCGGTTTTATATCAGTGGCCGGCCATGAAGATAATTGAGCTGCACTCTGGCCAGCTCCTAGATTCCGAATACATATACATTCTGTTGGTTCCGGGGCTTTCATTATGTCCGGATAGTCAAGGAAATGCTTACATGTGGTTAGGGAAACAAGCTTTATCCGAAGAAGAGCAGAGGAAGTTGACGAACACCCCCAGCATTAGTGAGGACATCAACTTTCTATGTGCGCTAGGTGGCGACAACTTTCAGAATGAAGTTAATCTCTCAGCATGTAACCCCGTGGAGGTAATTATCCATTCAAGTATGAAAAGCTTTTATGTCCTGTGGTTGCTGAATGAAGTGTCTGATGGTCTAACACTCGAATGATCTGAATTAAGGTAGCTCAACAAGCAAGTAGATTGTTGTTAATGACTGTCGTTTAAATGTGTTAAAATGATTTGTTAGGGGAAAGGAGACTTAATGAGATTTATTGTTGATCAAGAAGTCTGTCCATGGATGCATATGTTTGTGCACGTGTGAGACTGAGACGGCTGTGCTCGTCCTTAATATGCAAATCATGAATCAACGCTATTACTAGCGGGTTGGATCAAGTTGTGGAATGTGTATCGACATTAGCCCTTTGAAAAGAATCATAATCTCAATTAATCAGCATGTATTTGGTGGGTTGCAGGTTATTCGAGAAGGTGACGAACCAGAGCATTTCATGAGTCTTCTCAACAGCTTATCACTTGGAAAGGAAGAAGAGAGCCGCCACGAAGTGCAAGATTTGGTCTAAAGTATGGCCGATTGGGATTTGGCTTTCAGATATTTGTCTGCAATGTAAAGTTGAGTAGGCATCCTGGGCGGTAGAAGAGTCCTCACCTCGCTTGCGTGATGTGTTATTTGAAGTTCCAACTGCAACAAGCAATGTATAGAGAACCAGCATGATACACAATAATAGTACATTAGTTTGCCAACAATCCTTTGTTGGAATAAGTTGATAGTATACTAGTAGTCTTTTCTATGGCTTCATACAACAATAAAAGGTTTATATTAACATGATAAGAATGAGGAAACAAAACCAGGAGTTGGTGATCATACAATTAGCTTATACTCGTGTTATTGCTAAGTTATTTCAAAGTGTCTATACATCGGATAAGACTGCATTCATTCTAGTCATTGGGATTCCTGTCGAATATTTTCCATGTTGGCTCATCTGTTATCGGCCGACCTCTTGAGCCGACGCTCATTTTTGATCGGTCGAACCTGGTAGTGCTCATACCATCTGTCACGGGGAGTCTGGCGGATAATTGGGTGAACCAGGGGGCTGTTGAAGTCAACTGGAGACAACGGAAAATGGTTGTTAAGACAGAAATGTCGTAGTCTTTGGGATGCCTGCAATATGGCTATTTTTGTCTGACTGACAGCTTTCTCTATGACAAGATTGACCAAGTCTTTGGTTTGAAACTTTTTTAGATTTGTCACTTTTTGACTCAAAAATGGCAAACTGACAATTCTGAACGTGACCCTTGTGGATTGCATTTGTCCAACTTCAGAAGAAAGCATCCCCATTGATAATAGGAGTTTACCCAAAAAAAATTCTAGCTAAAACGAATATCCGCAACCAACCTTTTTTAGATCCATTTGGCATAGTCAAATGCAGTTTGATTATATTCACTAAAATAAATCCGCAACGGTCAAATATTGTATTAACTAATCCAGAGTGAAGAATGACCGATGTAAAGAATGGTCTACAAATGTGGCCTAGGAAGCGGTCAAACTGCAACATATTTATCACGTCATTGATGGAATTGAAAAGTTGTAAATGTAAAAAATCTATACTTGGGAACAGATTAATCACGTGACACGTCAATTTTAGTTCGATAAATTTTGTCAGACAAAAACGGGTTGAGATTTTCATATTGTTCCTGAATTTGTTAATTCGTATGAAAATTTATCTACTTGGTTAAATACGAAAATTCTCCTACTCAAAACTTGGAACCTGAAACGATCATAATTTACCTGCATGAGTTCCAAAACTTAGCAGGGAGTCAACTTAACAGTTCTATTAGTAGGCGAGTCCCAGGAAGCCACCTCTATAGGCTGCAGACTCAATTCGGAATTTGGATGGACCAAAATCACCAGGCGAATAGCATCTTCCTAGACATCTTACAAGCTATTCAGCAGCAAAAGAAGGTGCATGCGAACCATTCCTCTATACAAAAGCCCGACGCTAGACCGAATTCGACATGGCTTATGATGTTCAAGACAACTCGGTCCAACACAAAATGGCAGCTTCAGAAAGACAAACTTGTACTCATTCTCCATTTTCAGATCTCAATAGAGCCATTACGGGGCCTAATGCACTGCCTCTCAAAGCCCTGTGTGACCATGACCTCCTCCTTGAACTCTCGGGCTGGCTTTGGTCGCCTTCCTGCATAAGTTCTTGCTTCTTCCGCTCTACCATCTGCTGCAATTCTTCCAGTGGATCCAATTTCTCGTTTTCTGACAAGACAGGTAGGGATATATGAATGTGATTGGAGTGTCAGTTGCTTGTGCCACACGCAATAGGCAAGCATGGAGCATAAAAATAATCAGTACCTCGAGTAGAAGAAGCTATTCCATTGTGATTCTCAGACTTCCAACTTGGTCCAGCATTTCCCTCTCCAGATTGCGCTGGATTTTCCTTCCCATGATTCACAACACGAACTTCGACGAGAGACGCATAGCTTATCTGGAAGATCAAATTCAAAATTTATAAGCCAAGAATGCCACAACTGAAGCAACAAGATAAAGCTTGTCCTAAACCAATAAGCCAAATCATGACATAGAAAGATAGGTGAACGATGTAACCTAACGGGTAGACAACCTTTGCTTAAGCACTTGCAACGAGTTATGTGGTTAAATTATCTATAGAACTGGTGCAGAATACAGAATAGACCATATTCAGTAAAATAATGTAGCATCACTCCCAAAGGAAAATGAACGAATGATGAGCAAAGTCAACATCATATAATAAGAAATACAGTGTTACAAGCCTATGCCAGTTCAAGTTGGTGTGAGTAAATTTTGAAGATCACTCCCAACAGGTGGATAGAGTTCTTCCCAAAGATTTACATAGCAGAGACTACCACGAGACCTTACCTCCAAAGAACCATCTTCCTTATAATCGTCCCCATAACAATCTGTTTCAGTTAGTACACCATCTCCATCGATATCTATCATCTTCTTAGGAACTGGGTATTGTGGGACTGGCGTCAGCAAAATTTTGTTCGTCACCATATCATATTCTGATATCTTTCCAACCTGCCAGAAATAAGAAAGATAGGGACTGGGGTCATCATACTCGTTGCTCACAATTTCAAATGGATGATTTCACAAGAAAGGGAGTGATACCCGGTATGATGATATCTCAGGAGCCCAGGACGATGATAGCTCAATCAGACGATAAGCAATCACATCCCCTACCTACAATTTTACCAAAACAAATAGACGCTTCAATGTTCCAACAAGTTGAAAAAGAAGATTGATCAACACATAGGCTACTGTCATGACAGAGAAATGTCTGAAGGACAAAAAGAGTTCAACAGATTTAATCAATTTCAGCTGAAAAACTCAGGTGTACGCATTCATTATCCACAGCCAGGACTCCCACATATAAATCAAGCGAAAGAAAAAAACACAAAAGAGTTTCAGAAAAATAAACCTTTGGTAGAGTAGCATAGAAATCTAGCTTATCATAGTCTATCTGATCATGTTTAGGTTTGTCTTCTTCAGTTATCACAGCCTGGGTATGGTCTTCACTGAAACTTCTATAATCTTCCCTTTTAGAATATGCAGCTTTCTCTGTGCCCCACTTTTGACCCCTCTTTTTGCTCATTGAACCATTCCACTGAAAGGTTCCCTGAAGTATAGCCAAGAACATTAAGTCAAGCTCACTATATCTACGAACTCAAAGCTCGTCACACCTCTATACGAACAGATGAATCACTGAAGGGAAAATAGAGATGCATTCTGAATCTGATATTTGGCCAAATTACACAGTTCACTCAGATGTTATTAAGGTCATAGATTAAAAAAGTTTAGGCAATAACCATCCTAACAATGACTACTGCAACCATAACCAAGTTCATCGCCCTAAAAGGACGCATAGTTAATAAAATATCAACTCTCTACCAAGTAAACAAGTGTTCCAACTACAAAACTCAATGGCAGTCAAAGAATAAAAAAAAATAAAGAATAGAAGAACCATACCACATATGGGTCATCCTTCTGCAAAGTCTGTTCATCACCCACTGGGACAGCCAATTAATTAGCCAGTCAGTCAAATACAAACTTTTTTTTAAAGGGCAGTCGACTACGTATTTAACATGCAGCATTTTGGATGGAAAAACTAGAGGAATCACTAATCAACTCATCACAATTACAAGCACCTGATCTTAGTGGTTGAAAGCGTATGTGTCCAGGCTTTATCACAACAGGAACCACTTCGTCCTCTTCTTCCTCTTCTTCACTATCTTCTTCTTCGCTATCTTCATCTGACGATTGAATTCCTTTGTCTGGTTTGTCAGAAACATTGGACAATTTTTTTGGAACTTTCTGGTGAAGCTTTTCAGATGATCCTTTGTTGGAACCATTGGGCAATTTTTCTGGGACATTCTGATGCAGCTTTTTAGCTGATCCTTTGTCGGAACCATTGGCCAATTTTTCTGGGACTTTCTGATGTGACCTTTCAGCTGTCTTGTCATTACTTTTATGTGAATGCCGACCATCTTGTTGAAGTAAATGACTTTGGTCAGGCTGCAAACAACATGTAAACAAATTTGGCAAGTTAAACAACGAAAATATGTTATTTCCTGGAAAAGTTAAACAACGACCCAATTAACTAGAAATCTCAAGCTTTGGGTCGTGCATTAACCCATGTTCCAATCAAAAAATGGAGATAACATACATGAAGAAGAATAAAGAAAAAGGCTGCTTGGAAGCTTGGTTCAAAGGATTTGAAAGCTTATTCATCAATGATGGAGGAGAAGAAAAGATTTAACTCTTAACTAAACAAACTCTGGGTACCTCTTTTGATTGAGCTTTGAGTTCCCTTAACCATCTCCTCTTTGCCTTCTTGCGGCGAGCACTTCTACTAGGTAACTACGAGAACAAAAAACTAAATGTAAGCATGTTGGCTGAACTATGATAACTAACTTTTAAGCAACTAGATCCAACTTCAAGCATGAATGCACAATGCAAGCAGAACAGCTCGAGAGGAACAGTTTTAGAAAGATATATTTTAATTTGTGTGAGTGAGGTGTGAGGGAGAGAGAGATCAGAGATGTGTTTTCTGGGCCCAGTGGACGTCATCATCTCGAAACACCTCTATAACGCAAGCAAACAGAAAATTCAACAAGCTTGAAAGATGTACTGATCTAAACCTTCTTGTTCTCACGAGGTGTATCAGAAGCATCCTCGCTACTGCTACCGTTCTCTTGAGGGGATGACCTGTACAACCAAAAGAAGATGATAGCAAAAGAAGATATAGCCAAAATAGAAACGTCGTGGTTTTTATTTGATCGTTTGGAACGACCAAAGAATAATCTTAAATTTTAAACTCTCATATAACAAATGGTCTAGTAATCTGAAGTTCATTGCATATAATGTCATGAGAACCACTGCAATTATCTTCATTAAGCACTCAATTTATGAAGTTGAACAACTATGGAAGGGTACATAATGTTTGGGGCCTTCCTTAACTGTCTCCTCCTGCAGTAGACTCACCAGTCAACAACAATAATGGTATAATGACAATGCATTCGAATTCCCATTCCAAGATGAAAAGTGATCTTGCACCAACAGTTTACCAAACAACAAGTATCATCTTCCATTATGAATCACAATGTACACACAACTTTTATTGAAAAGACAAACAAACCACAATTGCCTCTGAGCACATTATTTGACCCCACTAGTTTCCACACAAAAAAGTAGATAAAAACGCATCCAATGGTACCAAATCTTACTTTCCCTTATTTGCTGACAACTTGTGCTTCTTGTTACTTTTGTCATCAACTTTGACTGAGCTCAAGTTTCCACTCTGATTTCCAGCAGCATTCTTCACCACATCTCCCCGGACAACCTTGTCAGTTTGTACGTCTACTTGTTTCTTCTTCTTCTGCCTGCAGACATCAAAGTCTGAGAAGCAAGACACAAAACAGATAATGCAAGCAAAGTCTTACTTGTAACTCCACAACATCTAACTAATATACCTGACATCATTAAGTTCCTCTGAGGCCTTCCTCTTCTTAGAAACCTCCACAGCCACCTGAGAAGCATCCGCCACAGATAATGCCAGCACACCGCCTTCCTCTCCTTCATGCTGATCATCATCCTCTTCCTCCTCAGACTCGCTCTCATAACCCCCAGACTCCTTACGAAACTCCTCGTTAGCCAAAAGTTTCACCTCTCCATTAGCCCGAGGAGCTTGGTTCTCAACCTCGATCATCTCCATCCTCGTTTCATTTTCCTTCCTCTTCACACTTCAAAAAGAAATTTTTAATCAAAACCCAAACATCACCACAGAATTAAAATCTCAACAAGCAAACTTACCGGACAACGTCGTTATCTCGGAAGATGGAGGTTGATTCAAAAGAGGGCAGACAGAACC
Organism: Hypericum perforatum; assembly: GCA_012979155.1. NCBI lineage: Eukaryota > Viridiplantae > Streptophyta > Magnoliopsida > Malpighiales > Hypericaceae > Hypericum > Hypericum perforatum. The sequence continues at coordinate 8,406 of SOPF01027695.1, read as the reverse complement.
CTTCCATCTGCAAACAACAACAACAACAAAAACCCGAAAAGATTACAAATTTATAACCCATTTCAGAAACAACAAAAAGGGTCGGCGAAGGGGAAGACGTACGGTGAGAAGGAGGCCGAAGGGGCAAGAATCGTGGAGGTGGAAGGCGGCGAGAAGGTAAGAGGAGAGGTCGGAGACGGACTTGTGCTGTTGGGGTTTAAGGAGGAGCCAACTTCTTCGCTTTAGACCTTGTTCCTTCAGGGTTTTGCTCATCACCGTCCGGTCGAACACCAGCCGGAGCCTCACCGGCGGAATCTCCATCGTCGTTGTTGCTTTGCTCTGGGGTGGGTTTGGGAGGTCACTGTTACAAAGGGGGCCTTAAACCCTCTAGCGGAGAGTTAAAACTTAAAACAGTGGGGGTTAATTTCTTCATGAAAAGGAAAACAGTAAAAATTGTGAGACGGTAATTATTTTCAAAATTAATAATCTTTGACTCTTTGTCCCAGTTTAGTGAAATTTTTCTAGGAATAGATGATAATTTTTGAGTAGTTTTTAGCAGAAGTTTGGGTTTTTTTTTTAATTTAGAACCACTTCAGCTTGGTAAAATTACATTGGTTTAAACCCCAAACCTTCATCAATCTCATATACCTTGCAACGTTAGAGTAAGTGGTATTTGGTTTGGCTGTTAGAGAGTAGATGTTGGCGATTAGGTATCTATCAGCTGATTTTAAAGTGTTTGGCAAAAAAAAAAAGTTTAGTTGATGGCTCCCAACATAAGCCTCGACTCTGATAAGCCTAATTAAGAGAATTTTTTAATAATATCTACTATCTTAAATATTAAATTAAGATTGACACTTTTTTAATTGGCGAAAACATATGGATAAAAAATATGTATTATATTAAATATTAAATTAAGAAAGATATTTCTTTAATTGGCAGAAATATATAGATAATAATATGTACTATATTAAATATTAAATTAAGAAAAATATTTTTTTAATTACCGAAAGCATAGAGATAAATAATATATACTATATTAAATATTAAATTAAGAGAGACATTTTGTTATATATTAAAAATGATGTTTATTAGTCAATTACCCTTATAAGTAATTTTACAACTCAACAGCAACAGTCAATGCTAATTTACCAAACACTTTTGCAAATATCGAATATCAGCTATCAGCTGAGTACTATCAGCCGATCAGCTAACAGCCAACAACTAACAGCTAAATTTCATCAGCCGTACCAAACATACCCTTAAATGTTCTTTGCTATTTTGTATAAATTTAACAAATATTTGTTAATTCTTTGAAAAATAGAGATATTATTTTCATAAAAAAAATGTGGGTAGATTAGCGGTTAATTAAGATATTTAGTTTGCACGGAATTGTAAAAAAATATTTGAATTAGTTCTTAATTTAAATTCCTAAAATCAAAGGTTTGTATGTTGAGTAATTATTTTAGATTTAAAAATTTTAAAAATTTTAACTATTTTGAATTCTTTTATATTGCTAAGATTTTTTTTAAAAAAAGTGAAAGATGTCATATATAATTAAAGAGTTTTAGATGTCACGCTCCAGTATTGCTAAATGAGGGGCTTGATAGGCTTCGTGGGCTGCAGAAGTCAAGAATTTTCTGGGCTTCATAGACTTCGTGGGCTTATCCCTTGTTTTCTTTATTTTAGCCCAGAAACACAATTCTCTGCTCTCTGGTCGGTACTTGGACCAATAATTCTTTCATTATGATCAACATCTTCAACGTGCCATTCATCCTCAATAATTGATCTTTAGCTTAATAATATGATTTTTTTTAAATGAACCTAATTTAATATAGAATAGATTGGGTACGTAAGTCAATACGATATGAAATCTGGACAAGGTAATATTTTTTCATGCGATATTTTTTTATTATTTCTATTTTTACAAAAATAATATTTTTTTTGCATTACTTGTTCGTAAGATTTTTTTTTTTCATTTAGGTCCATGACTTTTGGATTTAAAAAAAAAATATTATATACCGTTCAGAAAAATATCATTCATGACCTAATCCAACACCAATTTAACAAACACGTGAACAATCCTAAATTTAAATGAATAAGAACGCAGCAAAGTTAAAAAAAATTCCATAGTATAATTTTTCGATCCAATTTTTTTTTATATAAATCGATTTAGATAAATATATTACAATTATTAATCCGAAACAGGCAACAACTAACCACCCAATTAATTAAAATTTGCCGTAATTGACCGGGGGTCCCTGACCGATCTGAAACCATCACGTGCCACTGCGAAACCATCAAGAAAAGGAAACGCTCCTTCTCTTGAAAGAAGCAACCGACCAAAGTGAAGAAAGAAATCTCTTCTCTAAACCTTTAAACGACACAGCTTTGATCAACTCCCTCCGTTTTTTAATTTTCTAGAGAGAGAGAGAAAGAGAGAGAGAGAGAGAGAGAGAGAGCTTCTGGTTGGCTCGGGAGCGAAGAAGCTGGCGTCCTACAGCCCGAAGCTCGCGATGGCGGAGCTCCGCCACTCCAGCTCCATCGGCCCCCGATCCGCCGCCGCCTCCCCGCGGAAGCGCGACGAAGATGCCTCCCCGCTCCTCCACGATACCCCCGGGGTTGGCTTCGCCGGGGGAGCCGACGACGACGACGGGGACGGCCACGAACACCCGCGACACCGCCCGTTCTGGTTCGGTCTCCTCGGCGACGAGAGCGCTAGGGTTTCTAACTACCTCGGTTCAAGGATCGCGTGGATCTTGCTCGGGGTCGTCCTCGTCGTTGGATCGATCTCGGTTCTCTCCCTCTTCAATCGATTAGTTGAGTCCTCGGTGCACCAGTTGTTTCTTCCTTTGGTTCGCTCAATCTTTTTTGTGTTAGTTTGGAGTTTCTGGGGTTCGGCATGGGAAATGAGGTGAATTTAGGGTGGAATTTAGTCGCCCGGGGTCGGTGAACTGAAGTTATTGGGTTGATCTCAAGTGCGATGACTTGCATTATGTTTCGTAGATGCAATGGTAGTCATTGTTCGTAGTCAAGTGTCAGATTCGTGGAGCTTCTCGTACGGTCATTGTTTGTTTCAAGATTTTCGGGAAATTTATCGCGTGTGCTTTTCTCGGAGAAGAGAATTGGTCACTGTCTTTTTCTGTTCTATCCACTAATAATGTCTATGTCCTCCTTCTGTAGAATGCTCCATACTTGTGTAAGAAAGACGGGATTGTTCTTCATTGTCCATATGTAAGCTTCTTGGTCATCTTCTCTTCTTATTGTTGTTTTAAATTGTCGCATCGTAATATGATCTCGTTTAATCCACTAATAATAATGTCTCTGATCTCCTTTTTAACCTTTTCTGTATTTTAGGTCAAGGAACCTTCTTCACTCTGGGAGAATCCATACGCTTCAACGACCTCTTGGAAGCCCTGTGCTGAGCGCCGTGACAGTGTGATATCAGGTTAGAATCTTGTCTCTGCAAAATGTCTTTCGGTTGAGTGGTCCATGCAATTTCCACCTGTGTCCTCTTTGTTGTGTATTTTTTAAGCTGCAATTGCATTGAGCAAATCATCGAAACTTAACTATGTTAGTTGGAAACATATGGATCAGAATGCAATAACTTTTCTTTGCTGATTTTTTGTGAAGATTGTTGAATTCGAAATGGACCTGAAGTAATTTCCTCTATATGCTATAAGATTGCGTTGGTCTATTCAGATGCCGTACTGTCAGCTAAAGTCAGTTGCACATCTTCATTTTGCAGATGTTCCTCCCGAGAATGGGACAAATGGCTATATATTTATTCATGCCGAGGGTGGTTTGAATCAGCAGAGGATAGCGGTAGTTATTCTTTTCACATAAGCGCTTTTGAACCCCTCCCCACCCTTCCTTCTTTGAAAACATGTGCAGCTGTAATGATGCTACAGGGTCAGGAGATAACATTCCTCTTGATATGCTTCTGTGCAGATATGCAATGCAGTCGCTGTGGCTAAAATAATGAATGCTACCCTCATTTTGCCAGTTTTTAAGCAGGACCAGATATGGAAGGATCAAACGTAAACTTCCACTACTCTTTGTCTTATATAAAAAGCGATCGTTAAATAGTCAGATGGAGAGAATTAGCTTTGCTGATTTTTATGTTCTATTTCCACTATGATGTCCCGTATCCCAAAGCAGTTCAACATTCTGCTATTAGTTTATTTTAGAAGGTTATACCTTGGTTGTGTATGAATTTTTATATCCTTTCCTAGGGAAAATGTGCTTGGAGTGCCTTAAAGCTTGCAATTCCTCAAAGGTGTAGAGGCATGCTTTAGGGTGGTGACCAAATGTTGTTTGATCCAGAATACAACTTCGTTGAATTTTTATCTGGACACAAAATTTGTGTCATCATTTTGTGCTACCTGTGCAAATTGGTCCAAAGTCATATACCAGTATATCAATATCACATGGATAAAAATTTGAGGTTGAGATTGTTGGCTTTAGGACATGAAGTCATTATCAATTGAACAGCCCTCAACCCTGTATGAGGCATTGCCTATCTTGAGACACAATCTACCATGCTTACACAGGGTTTTGCATTTCCCTGGGGAAAATTTTCCTTGTGGAGATGAGGAAGTGATCACTTATGAGTGGATGTATCTCGTTTCCATGAATATGTGGGTTTCCTGTGTTGAATTACCAGTGTTCACAAAAGAATATGCTAATTTATTTACGGGCCCTTTGTTTACAGTAAATTTGAGGACATATTTGATGTTGACCATTTCATCGACTACCTTAAGGATGATGTGCGGATTGTTCGTGATATACCTGAATGGTTTACTGACAAAACAGAATTGTTCTCAAGTATAAGGTTGAGTTGTTTCTCTCCTTTTGTCGAGGGTTTTGTGTAGGGTTGAATTGTTCATAATGGGTCTGATCTAACAGAAGTTTGTCTTCTTTGTGGCAGACGAACTGTGAAAAACATTCCGAAGTACGCCCCTGCTCAATTCTACATTGACAATGTGTTGCCTCGAATCAGAGAGAAGAAGATAATGGCCCTGAAGCCTTTTGTTGATCGACTAGGGTAAGCTTTACTGGCCTGTCCTTATTGCTGCAGAACCATTTACAAAATTGTTTTTCCTTGCCCCATTGAAGAAATCTTAATCTGGTTTTTCTTTTGGTCTTATCTATTTCTCCACTCTGTTTGTGCTCGGTGCAGTTATGATAATGTGCCCCCAGAAATCAACAGGCTGAGATGCAGGGTGAACTATCATGCTCTGAAATTTTTGCCAGAGATTGAAAAAATGTCGGATTTGTTAGTTTCAAGGATGCGGAATCGAACCGGAAGTGAAAACCGTTATATGTATGTCCAAGTGGTATTATAACTTCATTTAGCTCCTACATAACCCGAGTTTTGCTTAATTTAGTCTTTTCAGATCCTTGTTACTTACCTTTGGCTTTCCATAATTCGCACAGGGCTCTCCATCTGAGGTTTGAGAAGGGGATGGTGGGGCTATCATTCTGTGATTTTGTGGGGACACGAGATGAGAAAGCTAGAATGGCAGAATATAGAAAGAAAGAGTGGCCCCGACGATACAAGGTTGGCAGTTTACAGCTTTTCAGTTGCTGTTACAACTCTAAAAAGAACACGAAATTTCATGTATTGTTGTGATTCTATGTCGCAGAATGGTTCGCATCTGTGGCAGCTGGCCCTTCAGAAACGGAAAGAAGGAAGATGTCCTCTTGAACCTGCGGAAGTTGCAGTAATTCTTCGGGCAATGGGTTACCCCAAGGAAACACAAATATATGTTGCTTCCGGTACATCTTACGGGGGAGAAAATCGATTGGCTCCTCTGAGGAACATGTTCCCGAATCTGGTGAGGCTGAGTTTATTAGTCTCTCCTTCAAAATAATATTCCTAGCTATTAATTAATCAAATACGAAGAAAATTTTAAAAGGATCTAGAACAATATATTGTGAAATTCTAACTTGCAGAGTTGTAGACTCCTGTTATTCTGTTGGCTTCATTTCTAATTTTGTCAGTTGATCATATTAGGTCACTAAAAAGGAGTTGGCTAGTAACGAGGAACTAGCGGGGGTTGGAAAGCATGTAACCAGCTTGGCAGCCCTCGACTTCTTGGTCTGCCTGAAGTCAGATGTATTTGTGATGACTCATGGAGGCAACTTCGCTAAGCTGATAATCGGGGCACGTAGATACATGGGTCACCGACAGAAATCCATAAAGCCAGACAAGGGGCTAATGTCGAAATCTTTTGGTGATCCGTACATGGGTTGGGCTACATTTGTGGAGGATGTTATTGTCACCCACCAAACGAGAACGGGATTGCCAGAAGAGACTTTCCCGAACTACGACCTGTGGGAAAACCCTCTAACTCCTTGCATGTGTAAAGCTTGAAGAATGGAAAACCAGCTGGGAAGTTTTACCACTGATCTGATTTGGGAGACTGTAGATTACCATGGAGGAGCAGTTGAACTCGTTCAAGGATCGATCACGTTAATAGGTAACATCTCCATGGTGATGGTCTCGGGCAGGGGTCGACGTCGCACCATATCATTTCCCATCTGTTGTAATTGCAGGCAGCGGATTCGGGGAGACATCGACCGAGGATGCCGCGGAACTGATACAGAGATCATTCTTGTGCATTGTCTGATATCTGTAAACTAGTAGCAGATGTGTAACGAAGTCTCTATTACACAACTGACAAGACCCAAACTTAACTCAGCCGTTAATGAGGTAGAGTAAGCATATTTGTGAATCCGTATTCCGATGTATCAGTTTCTAATTACGGCTTAGCAGTTCCACCGTAGGCTATTTCCTAGGTACTAAATGTTGGTTATTTTTTTGATGGGCGTGGGTGGGGTGTTTTAATTTTAAGTTCTGGGGGTGGGTTTTCAAAAACATATTATTTCATGTGGATGAGGTGGATTTTTAAGTCTAGGATATGAGAAAAAGTCTAACAAGGAACCATTTACATTATAATCATTTCATACTTGAGTCAAGTAATATAATTGATACTATTGATTACATTATTATTGATTTAAAGAAAAAAAAAATGTTACCCTCGCCCCAACTAAACCGTTTACTAAGCTCGACGCCAATATGGTAGCAAGCATAAGCATCGAAGCAAGCATGCTCGATCTGGTTAGGTTCGAGGTTCAATGCCTCCCAGTTGCTGTGAAGGGTTTTGTCGGATTTGGGCACTTTGAGTTTGAGCCGCAAGATACGGTTAGCCAAGGTCTGTATACGTGACTTGCCAAGGAAGTTACTGGGTATGGATTCCATGCCCAGTACTCTAATGTCAGCAGTTTTTTTACACAATATTCCGTATTTTTCGAACAATTCCTTCTCATCTTTTTCCTCCACCATCCCAACGTAGATAGTGTTGTGACGACCCAGAAATTTGAGGAGTGAGTCGGGAATACATTTGTCGAGGTGCATGAGCTGGATGATAATGCACCTCGAGCCCACGCATAGCTGCAATGTGGCTATCTCTTTGGGATAGTTGGTTGGTGCATGAATAAATAGACGGGTTAAAGACTCGAGGGAATATAATAATTAGGAGATTCTCAATACTAATAAGGTTGATTTTGTTTGAAGATTTTTTGTTTAAAAGCTCTTTATTCTTTTTTTTTGATTTGTTCGATATGATCAAATTAATGACAGAAAATTAATGTTGTAAACTTGTAATTTATTACATACAAATACAATTTATCGTGAAGATGATTCGGTGCTTTCCGTGACCAAGACTTCATTCTATATGTTGTAATTATGGATAGTTGTATGAAATTCATGAGTAATTAAAATGGTACTTTTAGCTTCTACCCAAAGTTTCATAGAAGTTTCTGAATAATTAAAATCGACTACTCATTTTATGTCGAATGAATCGGAGTTTTTGGAAATAAATTTATTTACATAATATAGAGGAATAATGGGCACCATAGCATGACCTAATATATTTTTGGAAGCCTATTAATTTTTTAAAAAAGTTTAATATTAAAATTCAAAGTTAAGATTCTCAAATACGATTGTTCAAACAAAATTTAAAATCACTAATTCAATTGTACATATAAATTTATCTAAATAACATAATCAAAATATTTTTATTTCTCAAAATACATATAAGAAGAACCAATGCATATGAACAGATGAATAATAAAATTTGACGCTCAAATCAGAATAAAATTTAATAGCCCGCACCCTACTTGACAGATATGAAGAAACTCATGACCGAAACGTGTCAATTTGTCTTTTTTTTGAACACTGATTATAGAGGTTTTTGGTTATAGATTCGACTCAATGAGATTTTTTGATACAACTTAATTGGCCTTCTTACTCTATTTCCCGCCTCCTTTTCTTCCTCCGACCAAACTTATGGTACTCATTTCCCCAATCCAGGTTTTTCATCCACTATCATTGTAAAGTATATAACTTTGGATGAAAGATTT
>SOPF01027693.1:32107-112432 GCA_012979155.1 Hypericum perforatum | reverse complement strand
TATGGATTTCGAGGGACAGGCGACCAGATGGCATTCATCGATTACATTGTTCGGAACGGAAGTTGCTTGAGGAGTGTGAATCTGTTTCTTCCACGACAGGTATTTGATGAAAATCAAGTGGATTTAATACGACAAAGAGCCAGCCAGCTTGGTGGTGGGACGAGCTCGGAGTGTTTGGAGATATCGGTCTTAGTCCCGTCACTCTTTCTTTGTCGGATTGTTTTACCACCTAGTTAATTCGTGATTAAGATTGATTAGGTCTTACAATTTGGTCCAAGTTCTGACGTTTTTTCAGTTTCAAGATGAATTTGATGTATAGTTTTCTTTCGGTCTGTGATGGAACCTTGAAATAAGAAAGAATATATGGACTAGTCTGCTTAATTGCTATGTTTCTGTGGCATTGTTTTTTCTATATGAACTTCTGGTACTTGTGGTTCCATTAGATGTTCATGAATGCAATCTACTAAATAGCATAAAATTGAGTTTAATTGCAAACTCGACAAATATTCATTTCAATAGGTTCCTTTGCCAATGGTCTATTTTAGTTTCGAATAGAACCAAAATGATAATGATGATCCCACTTTCTGGATGTAAACAGTTTTCAGGGAGTAATAATACATTTTTTTATTAGAAAGTATAATTCGATGAATAATTGACTTGACTAATACTGTGTTTACATTTGTGCAATATATAGAAAATCGTAGATATGGCTCAATTAGCTATCACATCAAATTCAGTCTGTGCTTACAAAACTAACCCTGAAAAATCTGAAATGGGAAAATCGTATTTTCTCTCTAGCGGCCGCATCTTACTTCATCAGAAGGCAGCTAGTGACCGCAGCAATTTTTTCTATTCAGCTCGGGACTTGTTTTGGACTCCTAGTTTGACCTATATAGGGTCTTCTTGTATCCTAAGTGTTGTTCACTATATAAGAACATGTTACTAGGGTTGTATTAAGGCTTTGTGACTCGGTTCCCATCAATAAAATTTCTCCTTTCTCACCGTGGACGTAGGCATTAGGTTGAACCATGTATATCTTGTGTTCGTGTTCTTTGTGCGATATTGTTCCCGTGTTGGTACGATTATAACAACTGGTATCAGAGCTTTTTGGTGAGAGGAAGATGGACAACAAAAAGTTTGCTCTTGTGAAGTTCGATGGTTCATTGAATTTTGGGTTGTGAAAAAGACGTGTCAAGGATCTCTTCGTACAATAAGGGATGGTCGTCACACTCTCGGAGAAGAAGCCCCAGATGGAGGACCAGGAGTGGAAGAAGATGGAGGCCAAGGAAGTGGCAACAATTTGCTTGTGCTTGGCGAATGACGTGATATATCAATGGTTTCTCCAGCTGAGGTATGGAAGAAATTGGATGCAAGGTATATGTCCAAGTCTTTGTCGAACAAGCTTTATCTTAAGCCACAATTATACGGGCTCAAGATGAAGGAGGGCTTGGATTTGAGCTAGCATATCAATGGTTTCAGTCAGCTTGTGAGGGACTTGAGAAAGGTTGATGTGAAGTTTGAGGAGTAAGACAAGGCATTGTTGCTCCTAAATTCCTTACCGGGTTCCTATGACAATTTGGTTACAACCCTAACTTGGGGGAAGGACTCCCTGGTGTTAGAGGAGATAATAAGTACTCTTTTAGAATTTCATCAAAGGAGGAAAACTGGAGATGAACAGACAGAAGTACTAGTTATAAGGGGTAACTATGGTGATCGAGGAGCAAAAGATGGAAGAGGATCCAAGTCGGGGTTAAGGAAGTTTAAGAGCAATCGTTACGAGTATGGAGAAAAAAGACACTTGAAGAAAGATTGTTCAAAAAGATCTCAGGATCGCGAAAGAGGGTCAGGTTCTACGGTTGTTGCCGCATGTTCGGATAGGTCGGATGATGACTATCTTTTTATTTTGTCAGGTCCAAAGTATTTGGATTCTTAAATTTTGGATAACGCTAGCTCCTTTCACATGATACCCAAGAGAGGGTGGTTTGACACATATGAGTTCGTTGATGCAGGTATAGTAACTATGAATCAAGATATGGGATGGTATCGTGGTAAAGTTGTGTGGGGTAAGACATGTTCCAAAATTGGAGAAGAATTTGATCTCATTAGGAGTCTTAGATTATAGTGGGTACGGCTACAAGGTAGTAGGTAGTCTAATTGAGGTGGAAATGATATGAATCTCAGTGGAAAAATTCACAATACGGACCTATGCTACTTTAGGATGGAAATCAGATCACAACTCACAATGAATCTGCAAGAACTAAGGCACGAAAACCCTAACCATCCTCATGACTCTTATGAACCTAGACCTAAAAGTCGTATCACACCACAAACAAGGATGGAAGACTTGTTTAATAAGTGAAAGTTTGATTCTAGCTAAGACGACACACCAGCCTAAGCAAGAACACACATTGCAAACTAGCCATAGCTAAGTTTAGGACGAAATTATTCTCAAAAGGTCTGCTTTTTATTAAGTAGGGGATGCCTTTATATAGGCTCCAAAGTCTCCTAAACAAGCTAACTCCAAAAGGAGCAAAGAAATCTGGCCGAATTAGGCACTAGCTCAATTTGACCTAACAAGCACTCCTAAAAAGTAGGGATTTGATTCTGGACGAATTTACTAACCAAAATAACATCTACTTAACTAGAAACAGTCTATCATAATATCTAGTAGAATAATAAAGTATTTGCACTTCCTAAAAAAGTAGACGCATGGACCAAATAGGCTGATTCTTCTTGAAACTTCATGTGCGCATGCATCCAGATTAGTACATGCTCTTCAAGCTTCCAAAATAGGTTGATGGACGTCCCAAATAGGTTGATACACATCCATGCATGTTTCCAGAATAATATGTTCTTGCTAAGCTTCCAAAATAGCTTCAAACTCTTCAAAACAAAATCTGAGAGCAAATAACTTCCTAAATAGCTTTAACAACGTGCATGGGCTTTGCATGGGCTTCATGGACGTCCTTGGACTTGCACAAACTTGCATTAAATTCAGCTTAGAATATCTGGCCCATCAGATTCATATCATTCCCCTCCTCTTGAAAGGGATTTGTCCTCAAATCCTTACATATGCTATGCATTCTCGGATGAATCATATTGCTGGAACAAGGATTAATCTTTGAACTTCGTGGCTGCATTTGATATCTTCCACTCCAATTGAATAAATACTTTGAGCATAAGTAACAAGACATCATCTTCATTCTGAAAGCCAAGAACATACTTGTTCGCACAAACCTTTCTTTAAACCTCAGATTATTCCACAAGTTGATCAATATTGAGCCTCCAGCATAATCATACTTGTCAACTCCTAAGAAGTCAATATGATCAACATATTCAATAACAAAATCTAGAGACATGTAAGATATGGGCTGAACCTCTTCCTTGTCATTAGTAATAACAAGTTCATCACATTCACCAATAATAGTAACAAGGTGCCTCCTCATGTGAACAACTTCCATAACTTCTGATTCGTCAAACAAATCTCTCGAGTAAAGAAGTGACATGTCATGTTCATGGAAACACTCCCCATCAAATAAATCAATGGCAAATTCACCAAACTCCTCCCATGTCAAAGCATCTTCAACAATCTGATCAGAACAACATACCTTCTCCTCAACTTTGGACTTAGCTTGAAGGATGTTCTTATGTCGTGCTTCATCAACTTTCTGTAAATACAAGCCAAATCCTATAACCAAATCAGCTTTTAGTTCCTCCCAACGGTCATCTCCTCTTTGCCTTGCCTTTATAGGTTTGCGATCAATCTTCAATCTTCTAATGCTCCTTGTGAACCCCGCATCCTCATCATAATCAGTCTCATCTCCACTTGTCCTCCTCATAGGTAGTACTCTCCTCCTTGGGACAAATCTTTTCCTCATCACCACTTTCATCTCCTCCCAAGTAGCTATAGGATGTTCTGCATTACGCCTTCTACTTATGATAAGTTGATCCCACCAAGTTATAGCATAATAAGTAAACTCACTCACAGCTAGCTTTACCTTCTTTGCCTCAGAATAATTATGGCAATAAAACACGAACTCAATCTTCCTCTCCCATTCAAGGTATGCCTCCGGATCAGATTGACCTGCAAAAGAAGGAATTTTAAGCTTAATGCTTCCTAAGTTTTCTTCTCTTCTTTGTCTTGCTTCCTTAGGTGGGTGGTTGACTCTTGCTCGCCTAAGTCCCCTTGTAGAGCCCATGTCTTCCTCTTGAAAAGGATCAGATTCCTCTTCACTTTCTTCTTCAATAGGTGCTCTTCCTCTTTGTGCTTGAAGTTTGCCTCATGGTGGTTGAGTATTGTAAGAATTCTCTATAAGACTTTGTGCATCATAATCTCCCAACTTTCTGCGTGAGTATTTGTAGGACATGATCTTGCACTTTTTTAAATTTTTTTTCGTTTTTTTTCTCCTCTTTTTTTTTAACTCAATTTTTCTATATAGTAACATAAAGTCCTCCAAATGATCTTCGTTGTCCCGTGGGGTAAGCCTATGTCTTCTTTTAGGTTCAACTTGCATACGACTTAGAATCTTACCCTCAATTTTATCAAGCCGCCTATGAAGTGTCCTCATCTCCTCCTTGACCACGCACTCCATCTTACTCGCCTATGAAGGTTCAACCTGGCTCTCATACTAAATGATATAAATCTCAGTGGAAAAATTCACAATACGGACCTATGCTACTTTAGGGTGGAAATCAGATCACAACTCACAATGAATCTGCAAGAACTAAGGCACGAAAACCCTAACCCTCCTCAAGACTCTTATGAACCTAGACCTAAAAGTCATATCACACCACAAACAAGGATGGAAGACTTGTTTGATAAGTGAAAGTTTGATTCTAGCTAAGATGACACACCAGCCTAAGCAAGAACACACATTGCAAACTAGCCATAGCTAAGTTTAGGTCGAAATTATTCTCAAAAGGTCTGCTTTTTATTAAGTAGGGGATGCCTTTATATAGGCTCCAAAGTCTCCTAAACAAACTAACTCCAAAAGGAGCAAAGAAATCTGGCCGAATTAGGCACTAGCTCAATTTGACCTAACAAGCACTCCTAAAAAGTAGGGATTTGATTCTGGACGAATTTACTAACCAAAATAACATCTACTAAACTAGAAACAATCTATCATAATATCTAGTAGAATAATAAAGTATTTGCACTTCCTAAACAAGTAGATGCATGGACCAAATAGGCTGATTCTTCTTGAAACTTCATGTGCGCATGCATCCAGATTAGTACATGCTCTTCAAGCTTCCAAAATAGGTTGATGGACGTCCCAGATAGGTTGATACACATCCATGCATGTTTTCAGAATAATATGTGCTTGCTAAGCTTCCAAAATAGCTTCAAACTCTTCAAAACAAAATCTGAGAGCAAATAACTTTCTAAATAGCTTTAACAAAGTCCATGGGCTTTGCATGGGCTTCATGGACATCCTTGGACTTGCACAAACTTGCATTAAATTCAGCTTGGAATATCTGGCCCATCAGATTCATATCAAGAAGAATGCTCTGGTGATGATGAAGGGTAAAAAAGATATTCGCAATACCTACAGGTTAGTGGAGGACAATATTGTAGATGGAGTCACATTGTTGTGTTCTGATGGAGAGGCAAGAAGCTAAAGTCATGTGAAGTTTTGCGTGAGGGAGCAAATACTCTACATGGATTTATTGAGTAGAGTTGGGATTCTCAGAGACATGGATAGCAAGCTATGGTTGCTTTGTGGAGGTATGGTTAACAGAGAGTCAAGGTTGTCTCGGAGAAGTTTTGTTTGATGGGTCCCGCTATGGTTGTCTAAAAAGACATGCACGTCAAAGGTGTCTGGTTGGCTTGGTATTAGGCATGTAAAGTCATTGATGACATCACGTGCAGATTGGGTATCTCACTCAAGGCCAAACTTTGGAGTTCAAAGCATGTTGAGGATTCTACTATATAGAACAAAAGGTTGCCCATTGTATGCTATGACACATAGCATTGGTTTGTGGCAAGATAGTTCGGCGAAGAACAGTTCGAGGTTGTAGAATATAGGGCTGATCGGAAAATAGAGGGTATGTCTATTGGTCGCAAGGTTACTTTTGCAAGGGAACTTGCTATTTCGGGTTCAATAGAGATTAGAGGATATAGGCCAAGTACACTCGAAAACTCGAGCTTTAGGGTTAGCTCCAAGTGATTGAACGAAGGATGTGAGAAAATTGAGATGTTCTTATTGATGATGGCACTTATCTACGGTTTGTGAAGGAGTCGGTAAAGTTAGGTTTGTTTCGTAAGCTCTCATGGTTCTTCATGGGGCAGAGTCTTCGTCAAGGTAAAGTTTTTTGAAGCTTGGATGGAGCTTCATAGTTTCTCGCACGGGATGATTACTCACCAAGGTTGAGTGTTGAAATAGTGGCTAGCAATAGGATAAGGGTAGCACTCGCTATTCATCCAGCGATCGCTACAACCGAGAAGTGTTTTCGGAACCCAGCGATCGCTGGTGGTAGCTGCAGTAGTTTTTCCTATTTAGCTCGGTACTTGTTTTTGACTCCTAGATAAGGTTTCTTGTATCACAAGTATTGTCGACTATATAAGGACATTTTACTAGGGTTGTATTAAGCCTTTGTGACTCAGTTCCCATCAATAAAATTTCTTCTTTCTCACTGTGGATGTAAGCATTAGGCCAAACTAATGTATATCTTGTTTACGTGTTCTTTGTGCGATATTGTTCCCGTGTTAGTGCGACCATAACAAGGCAGAGAGCACATATTCTTCTTATTCCAAGGTTGTTCCATGACATACCACATGAAACGTAAAAACATCAAAACATTCATCAAATTGCAAGGCCTAACCAACAAGATTCACCAAGTACGACGAGGGTCGAATCGTTATCTCCAGACCCCGATTAACCTGATTCGCTAGCTTCAGCTGGTTAGCTCCTCGCAATACAAACTTCATGGAATGGTCACTGTATCCATTGTGGTCCATATGCGGAAGATACAGATTCACACTTCTCAAGCAACGGCCGTAGCGGATTATATGCGCGACAAACAAAATCTGGTGACGTCTCCCTGCAAATCCATGAACATTGATAACTTGGAGACTCTCCCTTAAATAAGTCTCCTCCTTTGTGACCCTCTCATTCCAGAAGTTTAAGGGGTTGGCCATTTGGTACGGAGCCTTGTAGTTCTGCACCAAACGGATGAACTATTTAAGAAGAAACAGAAAAAGGGTTATTAAAACTTAGTGGTGTACTTACGGTGAGGATCTTTCCGCGAATAATGTGCAGGGTGAGAGTGTTCATCCGTGGGCAATTTGCCAGCATGAACTTGAAACCGATGAAGTCGTGGACGTGCATATTCGGTGTTTAGTGCAAAATGCTGGACGTTCGGTGCCAAATGCTGGACAATTTGTTTCGGATCAAAGCAACGGCATTGTGTTGGAACATATTATCAAGTTAAAAGAAAAAATTTGGATTGATCGCACACTCACAATTTACTTGAAGAAAAATGTTGCAAACGGTACTTAGGATCCAGTGATCGACCACGTGATCTTTCAACCTTAAATCTGCCGTTTGTTTTTTTATTGTTTTGCCTTTATATTTCTTTTCATTTTCTTAGTTTTGTTTTCTTTTAAAACATTAAAAAAATCCCCCATGTTATTTTCTTTGTTTAGTTTGTTAGATTGATAATTTATCGTCTCTCCTTGGATCTGACTCGATATTTTCCCTGTTTACTACAAGTTTTTGAACTGTAAAATATCAATCTATTTTGAGGAATAACGTCAGTTAAGAGATTGATCATTACAGGTCTGGTGTCAGGTATGTTTTAATCCCGTTCTGCCTGTTCATGGGTTATATTATTTGATATTGATGTGCGATTAAGTCTTGGACAATTGCTTAAGGCTTTCTTATATGGTTCCTGCAAAATTGTATAGTACTAGATCATGGTTAATTTATTGATAGCAACGGATTATTTAAATAGGTTGCAAAAGTTAGTTTATATTAATTCGCGGTTGAAAAAGTTGGATATTAGTATTTAATTACGGTTTTCTGTAGTGATTTATACTTGTCACGTAAAGTTCCGATTGAGTTTGTCAGCTGGTATGTGAAACTATCTGAAAACGTGAAAGTGTTTTGATCATGATCATTTTTGCTAAATGGTTCGTGATAATTGAAGTTATGTTAGTTTGTGTCCAGTGTGTATTGACCTCTGTTGGAATGTAATATGTTATATTTGTATTTTGTTCTGCTCGTACATTGTTAGTGTTGATTTTATCTACATTCAATTTGATAGTCCTCTGTGATGCCTATATAAATTCTATTTTTTGTTGTCACTTTTGGACTTTGTAATGTTTAGGTGAGGATAATTTTTAGGAGAAATTAGGCTAAGGTCCCTGTAACTTGGGGATTAGACGAGTTCAGCCCCTACTGTTTAAAAACTACTCTTTTGGTCCATAAAAACCGAAAAACACAAACATTTGGTCCCTCGTTCCGATGCCGAAAATTTTTCTGGCCAAAACCTTACCTGGTTGGACAATTATACCCTTCTTCTAGTATTTTATTAAAAAACACCCAAAATTCTAAATTTATTACACTCAACCCCTCCAAAAAGAAAAACAGACATTCAACTACACATAGCCAAAGTTCAGCAACCACCAACCTTCACCAAGACACAAATTCAAGAACAGTTGTTAACCCGTAGCAAGCAAATCGAAGTGAAATTGGGAAGTAGGAACAAAAGAGGCAGCACCCGAATTAACATGAAGCTTAAAATCAATGGCTTGATCAATTCGACCAATACCCATTTACTGCAAACCCCAATAAGCAATTCCCAGCTCCAAAACGAGCACATAAACAGCTTCGCTCCTACCCAAAAAGTCCAAAAACAGTACACCGATACATTCATGGTTCCAATTAAGAGTTATCCATATACCCAAAGGCACCCCTAAACTTCTCCAAAAAAAACAACAGCAAACCTAATCAAAGACAGGGTTCAAATTTTAGTTACCCACATACATTCATGCACCGATAATCTTCTTCTTTTGGGTACTATCTTCTTCGTTCAAATTTTAGGGTTCTTGATGAATTGGGAAATTAAGATTTTGGATGTGGGATAGATAAATCAGGGTTCGGGGTGCTGTGATTTGGAAAGAAGCCAAATTTTGGGCGTCAGACTGAATTTTGGACATAAGGGTATAATTGTCTAACCAGGTAAGGTTTTGGCCGGAAAAATTTCCGGCATCAGAATGAGGGACTAAAATCTGTGTTTTTGGGTTTTTATGGACCCAAAGAGTAGTTTTTAAACAATAGGGACTGAACCCGTCTAATTCCTAAACTACAGGGACCTTAGCCTAATTTCCCCTAATTTTTATGTTACTAAGCCCGTAGAGTATTTTGTATTATTTTTATACTCTACGTGAGTGTAGAGAATCTTGAGAATATTTGTGCCCGACGGTGAAAACTTCTTTTTACTTCTGGGTTTTACAAGAAAAAGAGTTCATATTGTGCCCCATAAGTTCTTGATAATCTGATTACTGTACTGGTCGGGATTTCCCCTATATTACTATACACCGTAGAATATTTTATACTATACGAGCATAGGAATATCTGTGCCCTTCAATGAGAGCTTCTTTTCGCTTCTGGATTATAAAGCGGAAATGGTGTCTACTGTGCTCCCACGAGATCTCGATAGTGGAACTATGGCGTTTCATCTGTTGATATGCCTCTTGTTAAATTTGTGCACTGAAATGTAGAGTTTCATCTGTTATATGAACTTTGTGGAGTGTGGTTATTGCTTTTATAGATTTCAGAATTTAAAACTTATTTTGTATTTGTAATCAACTAAAAATTATGGTAGGGATAATATGAGTCTTCGTGAACTTGAAAATAGAAATTTGAATTGATAACATTTTCTAATAATTAACTGCGTATTTGTGAATATCCATTACTTATCTTAAAATTGAGAATCTTTGCATAAATAGATTTGGTAATAAGTTGTACCCAGCTCTTGCAAGACATGGATTTCAGAAAAAAATGCAACCTAGAAGCATTTTAGAGAATATTTGTGCCCTTTGGTGAGAAATCATTTCTCCTTAAATGCTTTATAGCGAAATAGATATCTACTATGCCCCACAAGAATCCCAATATTTGTGACTCCGTAGTTGTCTGTAATGTGTTTCCTGTGAAACTGTGTATGATACTGCTACACGTGTATCATATATGGTAATTTTATATGAACGCCGAGTATATGCCTTGCTTGAAGTATGTTCTTTGTTTGAGTTTGATTTAGTGAGTTGTGTAATCTCAATAATACAAACTCTTTTGTTTCAGATATGATGGAGCGTATGTAGAGTGAGAGTTAGAAGCGAGGACATACATTAAAGACTAAGAAAAATTTTAATATTTCTATTTATTGATTATATTAAAAAAGTTTCAATTTGGATTTAATAACTTTTTTGAGATTTGTGAGACAAAGGAGGAGACCTTACGAGATAATGATCCCGTGCTAGTTGACATGCCTAATTTCGCAGGCGTGACAACTTAAATAATTTCAGAGCATTTCAAAATTGAAAAATCAAATCTTTGAAAACATAGATGCATTGGATTTCATTGAGAGAATATGGGCTCGGTCAGAATGGGACTGGTTTATTTGTTGAGTGTTATGATTGTAAAAAAAATTGTAGGTGGGCTTATGTGAAAAGTTTTGATCCAAATTGAAGTTTATATGTTACATGTCTTATTTATACCACGTAGAACTTTTCAAAAAGTGACTTTGATGTGTTTTAAAGGCTGTATGAGTGTTTGCTCAATTTTTTATGCAGTCATATTTAGTGGATAACACGTGCACTTACTATTGAAGTGTGATCTATCTATAGAGCTGTAGAAGATTAATTTGAATTCTTTCAAGTAAGAATTTACATTTCATGTGGTCCAATAAAGATACATAACTAGAGAAACTAAATTCTCAATATTAGAATAATGAGCAAGCAAAAAAAGACTATACCAAAAGAAACATTCAAAAATAGTTAGACATCAAATTAGAATATGATATTATGAAAATATCCTTACCCCACGTACTCCATCTCACAGTAAAGTTACCATCTCAAGTTATAATCTCATAATATCAACAACAAAAAAATGTGTCCCGTGCAATCAATTGCCTTGTTCTAAATCCGAATGTACCATCGATGGCTGCTGGATTCACTTATTTCGGCAACCAAATAATCCCTTTGACCGAGCATAAACAAAATAGCTAATACTTCGCAACCAAATAATTCCTTTGACCGATCATAAACGAAATAGCTAATACCTCGGCCCATGGATGGAAGAATACCCAAAACAAGATGATACACAAAATCTGTAAACAAAGCAGCCACCCAAAACGAGCAACTGAACCGAAATAAAAATTAAAAAAAAAAACCTAAACCTAAACCATGAAAAAGGAGAGAATCGGGGACGCTAATGGAGCTCAACCCACAATAATAATAATAAACAATATGAGCAAGTTTTCTTCTTGAAGAGGAGAAATAGAAGATGGCACCGTTTAAGCGCGAGAAGAGATACGGTAGAGAAGGTAACCCACCCTCTCTTTTACTTTCAATAACCGCCGCAAAGGCGTCGTAGTCCTTGTACTCTCTATTCCTTGTTTCTCCCTTCCCAAACATACGCTAATTTCCCTCTTCCGTCACGTGCGAGGCTGCCACCCTCTCGGTCCTCTCCTTCCTCGGCGAGGCCCTCCTCGACCTCAAATCAGCCCCTCCGAAAGAAGACCGGGAACGCGCGGACCGGGAATTTGGTTTGGGCTGACTGCGATTTGCAGCCACGGTTGAAATTGTTGCTCGTACGCTCATCATACTTGTAAGATTTTATATGTCATGACAAATTTCTTATGATGTCGTTTCCTTTCCGGGTTTTGGAATGAGGTCTTGAGATAAAAGAATTAGATCAAGTAGTTCCCACCTACCCTGCCTTTGTTTTATTGAAAAGTAATTTGGAGATCTGACGACTGAGTGACTAGCTTGGGGATGGTGAAGGATGGAAGATTTTAGAGAACTTGGATCGTCGTTAATTGGGGAAATACCTGCTAATTCAAGAAACTTGGGTACTGAGGTTTGAATTAGGATAATTTTATCATGGCACCACTTCATATCTTGATTTGGATATTTGTTATTTCAGTGATCTTACAAGCAGAAATATCATTCATAGTCTCCATACTTGAATCAACAAATTTGTAGGTGTCCAAATGTCCCATTTTGAATGTCATATGAAAGGAACAAATGCTATTCAAAACATAAAGACAATCACCATCCAGTCGGTCCGAACATGAGGCAACATTCATAGATGTCGATCTTCCCTCATGGTCCTGAGGTCTTTTTGGACAATCCTTATTCAAGTACCCTATTTCTCCATACACGAAATAATTCCCCTTTAACTTTTTTGACCCCAACCTGGATTATCTTCCATCTTTTGCTCCTCGATCACCATGGCTACCCCTCACAACCAGTGCTTTTGTTTGTTCATCTCTGGTTTTCTTTTTTTATGAAACCATAAAAGAGTACTTGTGACATCCTCCAACTCTAGGGATTCTTTTTGCAATGTTAGAATTATAACCAAATTCTTGTGAGAATCCGGTAAGGAATTTAGGAGCAATAATTACTTGTCTTCTTCGTTGACTTCACATCAACATTTCTCAAGTTGCTGACTAGTTGACTAAAACCATTGATATGTTGTTGGCTTGAGTCCGTATAACCGTTGCTTAAGATAAAACTTATTCGATAAAGACTTAAACATATACCTTGCCTCCAATTTCTTCCATACCTCAGCTATTGGCTCTTCATCCATCACATGATACATCACGTCGTCTGCCAAGCACAAGTAAATTATCGCCACTAATTTGGTCTCCGTCACTTTCTACTCTTAGTCCTCCATCTTCTCGTACTTCTTCTTCAAGAACGCGAGGACTATCCTTTATTGCACAAGGAGATCCTTGACAAGTCTTTGCCATAACTCAAAATTTGACAAACCATCGAACTTCACACACAAGCAAACTTTTCACCTTGATCCATCCTCTAACCTAAAGTTCTGATACTAGTTGTTAGGAAATAAACAATGTCGAGAATAAGATTGCACAAAGAATATGAACACAAGATATAACAATTTATGAAGAGCAAACATTACAATTACCCAAAGCAATGGTAGGAAGTCTTCCATTAATAACACCAGACTTGTCATGAATTATTGATATAAAATTATAATTTATTTTTGTTTATTTTTTCTTAGTTAGTCTATGACAATTAGGTTGAGAACAACTTCTCACTAAATGTCCTTCGAGTCGAGAGGATACTTGGGCGGTTGAATATGTACGAGTTTTATTTAGTTATGATAATTTTAAAATATGATTTTTTTCAATCGTAAATTTAACTAAATCTTTTGGAAAAATGTACATTTTTACTATTCCCTAATCTTTGGGCGATATTCAAAATTTTTATATTGGCAAAAACATAGAATACTTAAAAAACAGTAATGATTATTTTTGTGAAGTATTCTGTAAAAGTGTGCACAGAAATCACAGCCATCCAAAATATCCCCACAAAACTATCTAAAGCCAAAAACAGAAGCCCTATTATTATAAAGATACGATGATACCAGACGAAAAAAGGCACCCATCCACAAAAATTCTCAGAAAACTCTCCCAACAAAAAAAAATCTCTATTTTTGTCCAACCTCAAATTGTAGAAATGACGTACATTATAATATACCATGAATGAGAGGCAAGAGGCGGATGGAGAGTGGTTTTTTGTATACTCGGTAATAAAATTTCTAAACTTGGGACATATATTTTGCATTTGATGAAATTCTTACATTCTTGGCAGGACTTGTGATGTCTCAGAGGCTGATATACTATGCTATATCAGCAACCTTTATTTTGTATTTAAAGAGAGTATCATTTAGAGAACGATATGACTATTTATATCGTCAGAATATAGAGCACCTTGAATGGCGTTCTTCCATTTGTCCAAGTTAACGGAGACGTAGACTGCGACAAATAGAAGAACGTGTTCAATGTGTGCTCCATATTTCGACGATATAAATAACCGCATGGTGCTCCAAGTGATACACTCTCTTTAAATATAAGATAAAGGTTGCTAATATAGCGTAAGATATCAGCCTCTATGACATTACAAGTCCTACAAAGAATGTAAGAATTTCATAAAATGAAAAATTATAGTTTCAAAGTTTAGAAAATTTATTACCGAGTATACAAAAAACTGTTCTCCATCTGCCTCTTGCCTCTCATTCATGATGTATTCTGACGTTCGACATTTCTGCAATTTCAGGTTGGACAAAACTATAGACCTTTTTTTGTTAGGAGATTTTTCAGATGATTTTTGTGGATATGTGCCTTTTTTGTGTGGCACTATCATCTCTTTATAGTGACAGGCTTTCTGTTTTAGGCCGTAAACTATTGTTTGGGAAAAATTTAGGTGGCTCTGATTTCTTTGCACACTTTCTCTAAATACCTACGAGAAATAATCATCACTTTTTTTAAGTTTTCTATATTTTCGCCAGCATTAGAAGTCTGAATATCGTCCAAAGACTAGACAGCATTGATTAAATTGTAAAAATGTAAATTTTTCTTATTGTTAATTTTGTAATAGGGTCCCTGAGTTATTTGAATAAGATTTAAGATCACTATTTTGTAATGAAATATTGCTTGGAGTTCTTTGCATGATGTCAGCACCAAAAAATTTCTTTTTTTTGACATGGAAAATGATATTTTTATCCTTATAATTAAAAAATAAAAAATAAAACTTTTTCGCTCTCCCCTCTCCTCTCATGTGTGTCTTCTCCTTCCTTCCTTCTCCTCTTATCAATTAACCCAAAATATCCTTCCATTAAAATAAAAGAAAATCATAAAACCTAAATCCCAATTGATTAAAAACAACGAACTCAGTAGATTGAAATCAAGAAATTCGGGAGCAATAATACAAAGAAAGAAATAAACCCAATCGATTGAAATCAACTTCCCAAAACAAAAATCCAATTGATTTCCCAATTGACTTCCCAAAACCAAAACCTAATCAATTTCCTCCTGAACCAGATAATGGAGCTGAAGTCCACAGCAAAGTCGTTGCAGAGCCATCCGTAAGCGTACCAAGCAGATGAACTACCTTCGCCTCTGGTCCTGCATTGATGCTATTGTTGCTCGGTTCGATAACTTCGACTATGACCTGGCCAACGGGGACATCTCAGAGCAAACCCTTAATATGCTGGAGGCCGCAGTATGGGACCCTGATGTGCCAGTTTCAGGAGAGGCTTCGGCGGCGGAGGACGTGATGACCATGGTGGCCCACGTAGTGGAGACCGCTGTTGTGCCGGATGACATGATGAAGAGGAGAAATGGGTCGTGGTGACGAAGCTAGGCAGCTTGATTCCTGAAGGGAGATTGCCTCAATTGAGCAGATCTACATCCCAATCTCAATCCCTAACAAAACCCCCAAATTTACTTCTCGTGCCCAAAGCTGGCCGTGGGCGGGAAGCCAGAAGGGTGTGGCAGGGAGAGTAGTTATTTGTGCCTTTGTTGTTGTCGGGGATGGAAAGGGGCAAAGGATGATTGTTGTTCTTGGTGTTTTCTGGATTTAATGAATTTGAGTTTCTCTTGATTTTTCACAATTTGGTTGATATACTTTTGGTTTTGGGTTTGTGGTTCTTCATGTTCATCATGTTGAAGATGAAGGTTGAATATGAAGGTTGAAGATGAAGAGAAGATGAAAATGAATTTTATTTTATTTTTTTATTTAAGGGTATTCTAGTCATTTTCATGAAAAAATAAAAAAAAATTGATGACATCATCCTCAGTTATTTTAGGAATCCGAGACCATTATTTCGTTATAAAACAAGGATCTTAAATCTTATTCAAATAACTTAGGGACCCTATTACAAAATCAGCAATAAGATAGAAAACTGAGGGTAATTTACCCCTTTCACAAAATACCTACGAGAAATAATCATCACTTTTTTAAAGTTTTCTATGTTTTCGTTAGCATTAGAAGCCTGAATATCGTCCAAAGACTAGACAGCATTAATTAAATAGTAAAAATGTAAATTTTTCTTAAAGATTTAGTTGAATTTACAATTTAAGAAAATAATATTTTAAAATAATTATAACTAAATAAAATCCGTAGCTATTTAACCGAATATCCTCTGAACTTGGAGGACATTTAGTGAGAAGTTGTTCTCGACCTAACTGTCATAGACTAACCAAGTGAAAATAAACTAAAACGTTGTAAATTTATATCAACATTTCATGATAGGCCATAATTTGTGTTATTAGTAGAGACTTTCTACCGTTGTTTTTGGCAATTGTACTGTTTGC
Source organism: Hypericum perforatum (assembly GCA_012979155.1). Classification (NCBI taxonomy): domain Eukaryota; kingdom Viridiplantae; phylum Streptophyta; class Magnoliopsida; order Malpighiales; family Hypericaceae; genus Hypericum; species Hypericum perforatum. The sequence continues at coordinate 96,085 of SOPF01027693.1, read as the reverse complement.
TCTTCCTAAATTCTTATCAAGTATTTTATCTATTTATGAAAAATAAATTATAGCACTGTATTCTTTAAATTTTCTATTTGTACTAGTTCAAACTACTAATGGTCACCAATTCTGCCCATATTATTTAAGTCGGGGTCACATGAACTTTAAAGAGTTACAAACTCTTTTCAACATTATTTAATTTATTTAGTACTGGTACATTTTCAACTAACTAACTTCTTATAATTGGGCATAAAATAATGACTGGAGTACTTAAATGAACCATATAACTTTTTACAAAATTGTGAGACGAGTACTCAGTTTTTTCACTTGAGAAACTAAGGTGATTGATAAAATATAACAATTATGATGATAAGTTAGAGAAATATATGCATGTGCTTACATTTTTCTTCGACCACACTTAATCTTTTTTTCCTCTCGATCAAAAAATTGATTACAAATTCGTGTATTAGGTGAACAGGTAGACAAAAAAAATTGTGTATTGGTCTGGTGATCAAACCTCAAACCATTTCACAAATTTTTAATCCGTGTTTTAATCTCTGTAATGGTCATGGATGTTTTTACGTATACTGGTTACACAAAAAAATCTATATATTTGTCCTAGTACACGAAAAAAAATGTTTTGCCACGTGGACTCCATATTCGGAAAAGAATTTTTCTAATAGCGAATTCATAAATAATCATGCAAAATAACAAGAAAATTCAAAATATCAATTTTTTTCTATTTTGGTGTTACTACTCATCATTTATTACCAAACTATTATTACTTTATTTTAATTTACCCTTATGATGTGTACATGGACACTCGAAGTTTTTTCATGTAATTTAAACATCATAGAAAAGAATTCCATGATTATGAAGACATGGATAAATTCTCGTGAGTTGGACATGGAGAAAATTTCTCTTTTAGTCAACTAAAAAAAAAAATCTTTTGTCTTATGGCCTTTTTGTAATAGGGACCCAGTTTGTTTCTCGGACACCAGAATTCCAGATTTCCTCCGGTGAGGAGTCATTCGAAAAGATCAAATTGCCCCTCGATCAAAACTTTAGCCAAAAGTAAAAAAAAGAGTTTTACTCATTACTTTTACCTTTCTCGATAAAGAAACTTCCTCTCTTTTCAACCAAACCTATCCCTAATAATTTCGGCAACGACGAACGAAGCCTTCAGGTATCCATTCTTGATGAACCCAGTCCCAAAGAACCTAGCCTCCACGAACCCAAGGCTTGACGAACCAAGCCTCGATGAACCAAGCTTGACAAACCCAAGCCTCGACGAACCTAGCACGACGAACCTAACTCTGCACGATAATTTGTTCATTTTATTTTGTCTTAGGTCTTCTAATTTAGTGCAAACCCTAAATTGGTGGTGGGCTGTATTTTTATAGTTTCATATTCTTACTTGTATAGTTGTTCATTATGGGTTCACGTTTGCATTCGTTAGAGTTTGTCCTTCAAGGAAAGTCACAAATCTATGACAATGTTGACCCATACTACTATTCGTACCTATTTTTGAGGCGCCATGCTTATAGAGCTTTTGGAATACAGTCATCGATTTGCAAGTATAAAGTATAATGTGGGAGATTAATTGCTAGTGATGCTGATATTCTATGGATGTTTGACTACTACAAGGATAGTGAAGTGATTGTCATCTTCATTGAACCAGTTCAGAGGCTGACTTGGAAGGGTAAGGACAACCACCTTCATCCTGAAACTACGATTGAGCTTAGTTCTGATGAAGATGACTCAGAATTGCATAGGTTACAACATTCATAGGAAGATGGAGATATGTATTCTAGTGGAGATGGTGATTTGTACTCTAGTGAAGATCGATCTTGTAGTGAAGAGGACTTTATAGGTAGTTTTGAATATACTTATGCATATGGAGAATGGCAGAATGCTGGTGTTGAAGAATATTGTGAATATAACTATGTAGGGGGTGATCAATACAAATATAATTTTGGGTATGGTGATCAAGATGGGCTGTGGAATTATGGGGATATTCCAGATGGTGATGAATACAACTATGGTGGTCAATTGTGCTATCCAGATTGGGGTGCAGGTGGTAGAGTTGCAGAGGGTGCAGTTGATAGAGGGGTTGATATTCAGGGCTCATGTGATGTTGGTAGGGAGGATGATCTTCTTGGTTCAGGTGATGTTCATGGGGGAGTCATGGTGATGTAGGACAACTGGAGGAAAGTGAGAAAGATGATAGTGATAAGAGTTTTAATGTGCCATCTTTTATATACTCATCTGATGAAAAGATGAAAGAAAATCAGAATGTACAAGCCTCTAAAAATGTAGTGGAAAGTTCAGATTTTTTAGATGTGCATTATAGATTTCGAAGTGCATAATAGCGATGTTGAGAGTGGAGAAGCAAGTTCAGTTCTATAAAGTAGGGTAATGAAGAGCAAATTAAGATGGACATTGTTAGGGACTATGGTGAGACCTGGTTCCCTTATAGACAAAGGTTTGAGATTATTTTTCAAGTGGGACATACGTTCACTAATTAAGATATTGTTAAGAATGGTTGAAGGACTATATCATTAAGGGTGGATATGATATCAAGTTCATAAAGAATGACAAGCTGTGGATTACAGTAGCTTGTGTTGGGAAAAATGGAAAGTGTCCTTGGAGGATCCATGCCTCGATACTACAAGGTCAAAGAAACTTCATGATCAAGACACTTCAAGATGAACATATGTGTATATGAGATGGAGGAGTCTATTGGGCAACACCGAAGTAAATTGCACGATAGATTAAGCATCTATTAGATGCTAATCCAAACTTAAATAATAAGAAACTTTGAGCATTGTTGGAAGCATAGGGTGTGAATCTAACAATATGGAGGTTATGGAAAGCTAAGGCGCTAGCGAGATCAAATAAACATGGCTTACACGAGGATTCTTATGCCAAGTTTCATATTTACACCAAAATTATGGCATGTTACAACCCTAGATAAGGGCAGCCACGATCTAATTTAGATGATCCAATCGTATTCAAACGATTATTTATATGCTTGTTTCCTCTCAAGCATAGGTTTGAGTAGGGATGTATGCCTTTCCTTAGAGTATATGGCTGTCATCTAAAGGGTCCTTTTGGAGGTGTTCTACTGTGCTATCACACTTGATGCGGATCACTCAATTGTACCTGTTGTGTGGGCTATTGTGAATAAAGAAAATGGAGAAAATTGAACCTAGTTTATGAATCTACTAGCTTCAACTTTAGAAAACCATGCAAGTGGCAATGCGCTTACCATTATAAGTGATGATCAAAAGGTATAAGAGTTCAAGGATACACCTTGAATTATACTAACCTCTGCTGTTTATGGTCCATGGTCTAAGAGATCAGATCGAGGAAGTTTTTTCTAATACAAGGGTGAGGAGGTGTGCTAAACACATATGTGCAAACTTGATGTCTGCATTCAGGGGTGAGAAAAATCTGGAATCACACTTTTGGCAGCTTGTTTATGTAAATACTAGATCGGACTTTAATAGGGCCATGTCTCTATTGAAATTGGAGAAAATTCCACCAAGGAAATTTGGATCTGTGATGTTAACTCCATTTGAATGGTTGGACGTTTGCATTTGATGATTATGTCAAATGTATAGATGTCACTAATAACATAGTTGAGTCATTCAATAAGTGGATATTTGATATAAGAGAATTACCTATTGTTGATCTACTCGACAAGTTTAGACATAAGTTGATGACTATGGGACATAAGAGCATAGTTTTTAAAAATGACTCAAAAATCGACCTACTTTACTGGGCAATTTTTGCTCGAACCAGTTTGACCAGTCAAATTGTCTACCCGGTCAGACCATCAGTCGGACCGGGTTTCATATTAAAAAAAATATAGCATATATATATATATATATATTTATTACTTGTATACGTGTTGAGCATGATCTAAAATCTGAATTAAAATATCAAACCATAAAAACATCAATCCATACAAACAAAGGCTGCTAACTGTAGACATTCTGTTGCTCCTAAAATACACAAGGAGTTGAGGAGGTTGAGTAATTCATGTCGAAAGTGTAAGCTTTTACAATTAAGAAACATGGAATTTGAGGTGATGTTTGAAGATAAAAGGTTTGTGCTTGAACTGGAAAGAAGACGAACTTGTTCTTGTTATGTTTGATAGCTCAGTAGTGTGCTATGTGTCCATGTCGTAGCCTATATTATCTCAATAGGAGGTGATATTGCAAAGTATATCCAGGACTATTTGAAGTTCTCTACGTGGAAGAAGACCTACGAGCTTGGAGTCCATGCCTTTCCAGAAGCTAATCTAGATACGGAAGGTAGTCTACCTAGGTATATTCCACCTAAATTGACAAGACAAGTTGGATGACTGAAGAAAAGTAGGAGAAGACAAGAGGGTAAGGGCCCTGCATCCCAGAGAGGCAATACCACAAAGTGTATTATATGTTGGGTGTTGGGCCATAATAAAAGATCATGTCAAGGTGCACCCCCCAAAGATAAAGAAAAAAGACCTATGGTAAGATGAGTGTGTATTAAAAATTGTTATTTTTTGTTGTAGTTTTTTTGTACTTACTTGACTTAATCTTGGCGTTTGTGCAGTGCATGAGAGAAAAAGGTGGAGAAGGAGAAAAGAGGTTCTCAAGTTAGACCCACATGGGAGCTCGGGACCATAGCCTGCAAGTATGACATCTCAAACTGAAACTTCTTTTCATTTTGAGGCATCCAGTAGTAGTAATCTAGCTACTTCAACAAGCACAAATCCAACAGCTTCTATAAGTGCAGGTCTAAGAACTCCAAAAAGTTTGGAACTCGAAGAGGCCGAGGAAGTCATGGTCGTGTATCTAGAAGTCATGGAGCTGGATCAACCTAGCATGTTTAGCTCGTGGTCTTGAACTTTAAGCATTTTGGATGTTCATACTTGGAGCCATCACCTAGTTATTTTGAAGTTGTATTTTGAAGTCTGTTGTTGAACATTAAGCAAGTTTGTTTGGATTTTCAGACTTAGGATGCTTTGTTTGAGTTGGTGTTTGTTTATTCACGTGTGTTTGCTGAACAATTGTATTGCTTCATTAAGTTTTAGGGGCTATTATTGAACACTAAACAAGTCTGCAATGAGTTTGAAACCAAGCCTTAACCAAGTCTTACCTTTCATTACAAACTCTACTACCTTCGATACAAGTTCATTTTCTAAACATCAACTGGATGAACATACACACATTACAAATAACTAACACAACTACTGATCTTTCAAGTAAAGCAATGTTGTTGTTTGCTTGCTGTTTCACCAATTCCTTCATCATCCTTATTTCTTCTGCAAGTTGATCACCAAATTTTCCAGTCAAGCTATCTTCTCTCCTTACAGCACGAGTGAGATATCGATCATCTTCATTCCTTGAAGCACGGGGTGCAAATCGATCACGAGGAACACACCACTCAATCTATTAACAACTTTTTTCTCATAATCATAGTACAACCTGCCATTGTTTTTTTCCAATTCATATATTTTCACCAAAGCACTAATACCACAATTACATTGAATGTTCATGTACCATGCATCATCCTCAAACTCAGACAAAACATAAGAGGAGGACATTTTCAACTCACTCAACCCCAGAATAAACCTAACCTTTTAACTTTAGATCCGACCTCTACTTGAACTTCTGATTTCTCTTAAATCTGCCAAAATTCCATCTTCGACACAACCTCCAACTTCGACTTTGACCAGACCTCCAACTACAACTTTGACCCGACCTCCAACTTTGACTTCGACCAAATCTTCAACTTTGACCCGACCTATAGTTTGGACTTTGACCTGACCTTAGCTTTGAATTCAACCCGACCTTCAACTTTGACCTGAACTCCATCTTCAAATTTGACCCAATTTCAACTTTGACGTGACCTTCAGCTTTGACTAGATCTCCAGCTTCGACCCGACCTCCAGCTTCAACCAACCTTCAATCTAATTCGACCCAACTCCACCTTCTTCCTGGTTTACAAACATAATAGAAGAAGATTGGAGAAGATTGGACAATATTAGGTTGGGCAACAATTGGAATGGGTTTATACTTTATAGGAAAAAGTACACATAAGTAGCTTGTGGTTTGGCATGTTCCAAAAAAAGACCGTGTAATTTTTTTCTTCCAAATTTAGTACCGGTAGTTTCCTTTCGGAGAAAATTTTAGTCTCGAGCAGCTTTGAAGGCTGCCCAGCCATGTGGCATTGCCATGTGAGCGCCATGTAAGTACCACAAGGAGGAGAGGAGGAGGAGGAAAAAGAGAAGAAGGGGGCAAAGGAGGAGGACAGAAGGAGAGGGAGGAGGAAGAAAATGAGGAGGGGGTGGATGATGAGGAGGAAGAGGAGGGAAGAGGAGGAAAAAGCGGAGGAGAGGGCAAAGGAGGAGGGCAGAGGAAGAGAAAGGCAGAGGAGGAAAAAGAGGAGAGAGGAGGAGGAAGGCGGAGGAGGAAAAAGAGGAAGAGGGAGGAGGAGGAGGACGAAGGAGAAGAAGGAAGAGGAGGGAGGAAGAAGAGGATGAAGGAAGAGAAAATGCCACGTGGCGCTTACATGAGTGTCTATTGAGCAAATACTCAATTTGGACTAGTGGTTAAATTCTGTAATTGAAGTGGTTTGAAGCCCTCTCTTGTTAACTTCCACGTGATTTTATATTTTCGTACATTTTAAACAAAAACTCATACAAACTAGTAGTTTACATTTTTATATAATTTTATTTTCATACATTTTAATTTTTAAAACTCATAACACACTAATGCTATTAATTTTTTTGGAATTTTTGATATGATAATAGATTTTTTAAAATCGAAGTTTAACATTTAGACAAACTTATGACTTTCTTTTCAAGTTCTTCTCTTTTAAGATTTTTTTTCATTAAGATGATTGTCTCAATGGAATATTTTTCAAAAATAAATATTATTTTGTCTTTTGGGATGATTTTCTAAAAGGAAAACTAGTAAATTTTGGTACATCATTGAATTATGTTTTCAAAAATATATTATAATATCAAAAAATGGAAATGATTTAAAAAATATAATATTTAGAGATTTTAAATAATAAAATGTATACAAATAAAATCATGTAAAAATATAAGATGTGAAACTGAATTTTAGCCATTAAAATAACATCAATTAACTAATAAATTTATGTAGATCATAAAATTCTCTATCAAAAAATAAAATTTATTTGTTACAAGCAAATAAAAAATTAATGTGGAATATGAATTCGAACCTAATCCTATTTGGAAAAAAAAACTTAGATTTAACCATCAAATAAAGTAATTGTTTGATTAGGGGGCACACGTAACATGGGCTTGGATTTAGTATTGTATATTTATTGGGCTATAGTACCACGTTGCGCCAAGCCGAAGCCCTTAGATCAACAAGAAAAATTAATTTGTTGATCTAACAAAACAAACAAGTGGAGGGTATTTTCATTTTTTGGAAACAAAGGAAAGAAGAGAGAGAGAGAGGGGGGAAAGTAAGAGGAAGGAGAAGGGAAGGAAGAAAAAGGAAGGAGAATGATGGAGAAGGAAAGAGAGCTCGAAAATCTACCGCACCTCGAAGAACCTTTTCTACCAAGGACAATATTGATGACGACAATGCACTGGAGGATCTCCTCTCTAGATTCTGGAAGTGGAGCTCCACTAGAATTGTCACATTACTTGTATTGTTGATCTACAACTCTACTAGGATTTCTGAATTATTAATTAGATGTCGTCATTTTCTTTATGATGCTAGCAATGGATTTGTGGTTTATATTTTTTAATGGTTTCTTAGTTTATTCAATAGTTCGCTATTCTCTTCGTGACGTCGATAGATTGATGATTCAATGATTTGGTATGATTGATTCAATAGTTTGGTATATTTTATTCATTTGATACAATAATTTGGTATAATTGATTCAATGATTTGATTAAATAGATTGATATGTTTTATTCAATAGTTTGTTCTTTTTAATTCAATATTTGTTCTATTTGATTCAATAGTTTTGACTATTTAATTCAATGTCTTAATTTATATAATTCAATAATTTTTTGTCAATTTAATTATTTGTAAAGTTTGATTCAATTGTTTAGCCTATTTTATTTAATAATTTGATCTATTCGATGAAACATATCTAACAAATTACGAAAAATATCATTAAATTAATTATTTAACACAGTATACCATTAAATATAACTGAAAAAATCATTAAATAGAATTAGGCAAAATATTTGATGTAGCTGGGTGAGCCATTGAATATAACTAGCCGAATGATTTGATATAACTCAGTACACTATTAAATATTACTTGCAATGGGTAAATTATCGAAAAGATCAACGATCCATTCATTGACAAATCACAAGCCCATTAGTAGATTAATTCAATGGTTTGGTCTGTTTGATTAAGTAGATGTATTTAATTGATTCGATGACAATCGTCTTTGCTGGAGAGGGTCTTCAAGGTGCGGTGGATCTCCATACTCTCCTTCATCTCTTTCTCTCTCTCTTTTTTTTTTTACTTTAGTTGAGTTTTTTTGCCTAAAAGACAATAATGTCACTGTATATAAAACTATAATACTATATTGTACTAGGTGCTATAATACCAATAGTAGATAAAAATTAAATATTAGATATTTAATATGAAAAAAATATGGGATATTCTTAGGTGGAACTAAAACCAAGTCACGAAAATTTTATTTATTACTTGATCAACACGGTTTTTTTCTTCATGATATTGTTCAAGTGTGGAAAAAAATTCGGATGCCTATGTTGGCACCTAAATAGTAAATGTTTTAAAAAATAACATCAGTTCAATAATAAGTTGTGAACAATAACACAGAAATGAAAAAAAATATCGCCTTATGATTTAAGACTAGACACAGAAGGGATTTTACAAAGGAAACGACATCATATGCAGGATTAATGCCAAGGGCCCACCCACCGCTTATTGGGCCGCACGAATACAAATGATACAACACGTTACGACTTCCAAAGCTTCAGTTAGGTGGGGTTCCTCGTCGTGATCCAACGGTCCTGATTTAAAATAGCCCGATCCACCTCCTTCGTCGACTGCTACGCTATAATCCTCTCCCTCTCCCTCTCCCATTTGTTCATCGGCCTCCCGCCGATCGCGACTTTGCACAACCGAGTGTGGGCCGAAAGCGACTGCACCGACGCCTTTCCCCCGGCGACCAGAACTTGCCGGCAGAGAATCCCGCCACAAGGTTCATGAAAGTCCCCCAAATCGGGCCAACTCTCGGCTCATCTCCGAATTCTCCTCCCTCAACCGCCCGTTCTCCTCCACGATCTCCGCCTCCGTAGCGCCACTACGCTTCCTCTGAAACACCGGCAACGAGGTCCCGGAAACCGCTTTTTCCTCCCCTTACATCGACGGAGAGACAGTGAAGGTGCACGACGAGGAAAGGACCGCCGCCGGAGGGTTCTTCCGGCGCTAGATCTCGTTAAAAGATTTCTCTCTCCTCTCCGGAAACAGTCATTGGCGAACTCCCACCATGAAGCGCAGACAAATTAAAATTTTAATTGTAACGTACCGTAATTTAATTAACTACTTTTTTCTAACATATTTTTTTCTCCGACCAGACATATAATTTATTCAAGTCAAATCAAATTATTTAAATTTTTTAGACAAAATAATATCGAGTATGGCACTATTTAAATTTAAATTTCGTTGAGACTATTTTTTTCGCCTAACGAAGCTGGAGAAGTAGTTGTGCTTAAAATAGTTGGGAAGCAAAACTCAGCGGGCTTCCAGACAACGAACGTCGATCCGTCGTCGTTCCATGATACCAACTCGTGCGATGACCAGTTGTTGACCAGCTGATACGTCTTGGTCAGGAACGGCGTCGCGATGGATCTCAGAGAGTCTCCGGTTCCGCCTCTGCCGGACGCGGAAGATTTGCCTGTTTGCTCCGCCGGAGACGGCTGCTTAGGGTCTCCTCCGCCGTTCCTAATCAATCTGCAGGGTACGAAGAACACGTAATATTAAGTCGTCTCAATAATAGCTGGTGCTATTTATTTCGGTTCCGAACAATGAGTTACGTATCAATCTTATTTAAACGTAAAGATGATATTATGTTAAATAAAATACGATAATACTCGAACGTTAAAATGGCGATAGGACAAGAACATGTCCAAATTATATTACCTAAGAATAACAAAAGGCTGGTCCCCTGCTTCGGTTGGTCGCCGGGGCGTGGCAGCTGGTCTCATTAAGAGAGGAAGAGGGAGAGCTTGGTTTTGTTGTTTATAGAAGGTTCTTGGAGGGGAGCTAGCTCTAAATGATAAGCGGAGTGACCCTGAAAGTGTAGAGAGAGAGCTTTTGTTGAAATTATGGGGCATAGAAAAGCTCCCGCCGTGGGCCCACCAATGGAAGGAAGCGAACGTTGTAGAAGAAGTTTATCTCTTTGGTTTTTTTATTCTCGACCAGCATAGAAAGAAAGGATAGAGACATAGAAGCAATAAATGGCGAACTACGTTAAAGTCCTTGTTTTTTTAACGAAACATAACATTCAATAAAGATTTTGAAGTTTTCAAACCATACTTTCATTTTTCATTTTTATAAAAATAAAGCCTTCAGATTCTTGAAAACATAATGCCCCTAAGTTGAGAACATAATAAAACTCACTTTCTTCCGCTTCAAGAACACCAAAAACTAACATTAGGAATAGCAAATTGAACAATAAAGTACTCCAATTATAGAATTGAATCTTCAAATCAAACAAGAGAAACTAATTTTCAATCAACCAACCAAAACAAATTGAATCAATAATTATTTCACCTCAAAATCAAACACCCACCAATCAAGAAAGGAAGACCAAACCTTCAAATACGTAACATAAGTAGAGAGGACAATGAACAAGTCCATAATCTCGGCATCGGATGACGAGAGAGGTAAGTCTTCCGAGTGACCAATCCTCCTCTAGCCCACATCCCAATGCCTCAGGTCGTAGTCATTGACAATGAAACCTCGGGCCTCGTCGAGTCGTCCTAGGACTGGATCATGGAATTGGAATGACTTCAAATTTTGTGAGAGAGAAGGGGGACACGGATGAAAGAAGGTGATCTTCTTGGTGGAAGCGGTGGCGCGAGCTGATTTTGCTTTTTCAGAAGGGAGGAAGGAGGGGAAGGAGACGCGGAAGGAAAAGTGCCAAAGAACTTGGAAGAGAAGGATATGATTTTGGATTTGTTTCAGGTTCTGATTTAGGTGGTGAAAGATTAAGGTTTTGTTCCAACCATTATTTAGAGTGGTGAGTTGATTTCAAGTTGAGCATGGGTTAGTGTTCTTGATGATGTTATCTATATTTTAAAGGTAGAAGAAAATAAAAAATTTATATTTTTTTTTTAACTTAGGGATATTTTGGTATTTGTAGGTAAAAATTTGTCGAACTTTTCTTCACAAAAGCAGAGACTTGAGAATTTTATTTTTATAAAAGGAAAGACTAATATGAAAATTATAAAATTCCTACTAGATCATTCGTTAAAACAGAAAAACTTGATGGTAATTTTCTCATCCCTCTATCTTGCCTCATATTTGCGTAGGCGCTTTCCAGAAATTCCACTGTAAGGTTATACACGACAATGTGGATTTAGGATCTCGTATATCCGGATTCATAATTACACTTATTTTTATGACGTGAAATATTATTTTACCGTCCTTCAAAAAAATTGAAAATATTTTAAGACATACTAAGTGGATGAATTTGGGAAAAATTATTTATTTATCCTGTAGTTTTCACGATTCTAAAAACATGTGCTAATAACAACATTTTGAACTTTTTTGGAATAGGAGGCACAAGCCACTTATTACATAAATATAAGGAAAAACTAATATTGGGCTCATTATTTTTGACCTTTTTAGAATTCATCACCTATCTTTTGGAAATCAATTAAAAACTATCTTGAATTTGGTAAAATTATACACTCGAACAACTCGAGGTGGAATCCGAATTGGTCTTTTACGAGGACCCCCCGATAATTATGTTCTAATTTAAATTTTTATTTCAGAAAAGTTTTGAATCTGGTTATAATCTGGGATTCAAGAACGTTCAACAACTTGATTTTAATTACGATTTCGGCAATGTTTGAAATCTGGCGTCAGGATTTTAATTTCAGTCATGGGAACAGTTCCAATGGAAGGAGGGAGGAAGGGGATAAGGCTCGACATGGAATTTACACACCTAACAACAACTCATAGGAGCCTAAAACTTGCACTTTCTAAACACTATTCAACAACCATCTAAACGAGGATCGGAGTTCAGCAAAGTAATTGAGACTCGGTTCTTTTTGTGTAGAAGCATAGACAGCTGTAACATCATCTCCTGGCCTTCTTGGACACAGCTTGACAGGGATTTTCAGCGAAAAAGGAGTTCATATGAAGTTGCTAAGATTTTTCTTCAACCCGCGAATATATGAAATACAAGTTAGTAGGGGTTTCGGAATCGTAAAGACCACGAACAAATACCTTTCCGGAGGCTTTTTCGAATGCAGATACCATTTCAAGCACGGATGTTGGACTTCCAGTTCCCAGGTTGTAGGCAACACACAACCAAAACACAATAGGTGGACTAATAACTTGGAACTTAATACACATTCTAATTGTTATTAGGAGTAAACATGTAACCTATATGCCAAGTCCATAACATGGATGTAATCTCTGACGGGTTCATCTCAAAACGAAGATAGTGATTGGGTTAGGGTCGAAATGGATCTGGGTTGAGGTTCGAAACAACTAGCCTGGAACAGAGTAATGAAACAGAACTATGTACTAGTTTTTCCTGAGAAAACACATCAGCATCGTAAGAATCCTTACCGCACTCCCGTCCTTGGTTGGATAATCATGACCATAAACTTTGAGATAAACTTTGAGCTCAGGCAATCTGCCAACTGCTACTTGGTCTTGTTGGATATACGGCATCAGGTTGTTGGGGATTCCCCTCGGGATCTTCTCCGAGTTTACCGCTCTCGTAAGCTCCGATAGGATTGAAGTACCTTGGCAGAATGTTCAGCCTTCTGACTGTGACGAGCGATTTCTTCCAGGAATAGCTAAATTGAGAAGAACAAAGAAAGTCAATACCAAGCATCAACCGAAAGCCAAAAACCGAGAATCATACCTTCGTCCTTCAATAGGGACTAATAGCCATCAACAGGAAATCCTCGACACAAGGTACTTTTTCAGGTTGGCCATGAGCAGTTGCAGATGATGAGAATACCATCTGCCAATTTAACATTTTTCGAAACAAGATATAAACAAAAACATGAATAAATGTAATACTGCATTCGTATTCAGTGCGGACATACCTTCTTGCAGTTATATTTTGACATCACCTCGTACAGATTGATGGTAACGACTAGATTGTTCTCGAAGTACCAGCGCGGATTGGCAACACTCTCTCCTACTGTTTTCAGGCCAGCAAAATGAATCACCGCATCAAACATATCACATTGTCGTTGAGGAAGGCCAATATTATGAACCGAACCCCGGAAGAAATAAAATAAGCGCAATACAAAACAGACCAAATTGTCAACACTCGGTCCGAGAGAACAGCTTCTACTTCACTGTGGTAAATGAAATGGCCTAGATCCAGACGAAGGATTGTAGAACATAGGGGTGAACTTAGTACATGTTCTCAAAATATGTATTTTTACTGCTTAGTACATATTCAAATTTGGGGAATTACACTACTAAATATTTTTAGAGTTCAATTTTAACATTACGACAATGGCATGGTTTAAACTCTAAACCTCTTGTCTTATTCAGCTACAAATCATTTACGGTTTGCATAGTTGATAGTTGGCTCAACAAACTACGAAATATCCAAAATATAATCGATAAATGATTTTCTCCTAGAAAAATACTTTTTCATCATGGCTCAACTCGTTTCTGGCCAAATTTACCGACCATATACATAACTGGTCTTCTGAATATTTTATAAGTTAAGTCTCTACGAAACATACTTTTAATGACTAAGAGTAGAATAACGAAAACCATAATATTCAGGCTTTACCAGAAAAAGTAAATCACTTTAAATTTGAACTAGACTTCCGATGGTTGAATTAAGAACATGCACTAAACATATCCAAAGATCACCATATAACAGCATCAATTATGACACAGTTGAGCATCAAGCTAATGGAGCATCTAACTTGCAAAAAGACACATCGGCACAAAAAGTATATAAATTTTGGGAGTTCCTGTTCAAATATTCACATGTATAATTTTGAATGAATATCTAGTTTTGAAAAAAGATCATCTAACTTCATCTCCTAGTATTACATTCTGCTTTCTCTTAACCAGAAAATCATCCGCCGTGGGTTTGGACAAAAGTGCAATGAGTTATTTAACGGTCAAATGTCTTCGAATTGTGTTCCCAATTTGAGAGCGGCACAATTAGGCAAAATCCAATGACCGCATAAACTGTTAGTTGTTTTCCATACGCGAACTTGACCGTTGAACCATCAGGAGTTAACCCACCCTCACATTTTTAAACTTGAAAGGATGTCAATATAACAAGGGTAGTTTGGTATTTTAAAAATAAACATTTATCGATCTCTTCCGTCGTTGACTGCACCACATGGAACATTTTCCGACCTTGACAACAAAAAATCATTTTTAATAGAAATTGCAATGAAAGGAGAGGTAAGAGGGTGAAGGGTGGAGAAAAAAAGGAGATTTCTGTGAAAAATATTAAGTAATCTGGTGTTGTCTTGGAGATCTTCACTATGTGATATCACCAAAACGCCGTTAAAAAAATTTCTTAGTTCGCATGCCAAGAAGACAGAGGTCCTCTTGAAATTTTAGGGGTCCTTTTGATGTTTTAAACTACAAGATTTGAAGTGTTAAATCTTAGAGTTATCAGACACTAAAGTGAATAATTTTGGATGGTATTTAAGAGTATATTACGTCGAAATTGTTAGATAGATTAGGTAAATTTATAAGTGTGGATGAAGCGTGGAACTCACAATTAACAAATCACTCACTCAAATCAACTCGAAACCTTTCAGTGGAGGTTCCTTGTCAACTCAAGAAGATGATTTCCACAAGAAATTAAGATTGGAAGAGAAGAATGTGGGATTGAACAGAAAATTGGATAACACCAAATTATAATTATCATTCATGTTTTTCCACGAAATTACATTGAGTTATTTAAAGGGAAACACAATTAACATGATAACTGACCTTAACCTTGGTTACTAGACTTAACCCAACTTAACTACTCAGTTAATCGATAATTAACTGATTACAGGGACTTAATCGAAAATACACGAGGGACTTATTTGAAATGAACAACGACTTTACATAAAAATAAGTAAAAAGATAAGGACTAAAATGTAAAAGGACAAAACTACTCAGTTACCGAGTTGACACGCGACCCACTTTCTCCACTTCGTAACTACTCAAGCACTTCCCCCCAGCTCGCGTAACTGTCTCCAATGGCTAGTAGTCGTAGCCGTTCTTCGCGTGAAACCTTCTCTTCTTCTTCTTCTTCTTCTTTATCGACTTCGGCTGTTGCAAGCACTTCAACCCTCATTTCATGATCATCTCCGAGGACGTCTGGTGTGTTTTGCTCAATAAAATTATCCACACAACATTCCTCTTCGCTTAAGTTCCTTGCCTACAAGGAACTAGAAGGAAATTGAGCTTTGATGTTCTTGTAAAATTCCTATGTTGTAGCACTGACTGGAGCACCCCACCATTTAATCAAGACCTGACCTTCAGCTTGATTGTGATGTTTAACCATGCAATGATCCAGGATTAACTCAGGTTCATAATCAGGGAAATAGTAAGAAGGAACATCCAATCATAGAGAAGTAACATCACCAACAAAAGCCTTCAGTTGATAAACATGAAATGTAGGATGGATATGCAAAGAGGGAGGTAAGTAAAGAGTGTAAGCCACTGCTCCTTTCTTGTCAATGATATGATATGGACCATAGTAGCATGGAGAAAGTTTTTGATTGAACCTTCGTTTCAAAGATTGCTGTCTGTAAGGTTGCAGCTTGAGAAGAACAAGATCACCAATGTTGAAGATGCGATCAGTACGTTTCTTATCAGCTTGTTGCTTCATGCGATTTTGAGCCCTCCCCAAATGGTATCTAAGCAACTTTATGTTATCTTCTCGAGCTGATAAAAACTTATCCACAACCTCTAAAGAAGAATCACCAGCAAAGCAAAGAAGGTGCAATGGAGGAGGTTATCCATACAGAGCTTCGAAGGGAGACACGCCTGCAGATGTGTAGAAGCTGGTGTTATACCAAAACTCAGCTAATGACAACCAAAGACTCCAATCGTGTGGTTTATCATGAGTCATGCAACCGAGATATATTTCTAACCCTTTATTCCCAATCTTAGTTTGTCCATCTATTTGAGGATGGTAAGAAGTAGATATTTTCAAATCAACACCGTAAAGCTTAAAAAGCTCCTGCCAGAAAGCATTGAGAAAAATTGAATCACGATCACTGATGATCACTTCTGGAAGCTCATGTAATTTGAAGATGTTATCGATGAAAATACAAGCAATATCTTCTATAGAGAAAGGGTGTTTAAAAGGCATGAAGTGACTGAATTTACTCAACCTATCAACCACGACCAGGATGGTGGTATAACCAACTGAAGGAGGAAGGCCTTCAATGAAGTCCATTGAGATGCATGCCACATAGCTTTAGGAATTGGAATAGGTTGTAGCAGACCTGGAGAAGCAGCTGTATCATATTTGTATTGTTGGCAAGTGATGCAAGCATGAACAAAGCTACGGATATCCTTCTCTAGCCCTTTCCCAGAATGCACTCCTTACATCCTTTTATAAGTGGCCTGCATCCCTGAATGTCCTCCTATAGCAGATTCATGATAGACTGATAAAAGTCTCTTTCGTACTTGCAGATCAGGACCAACAACAAGCCTCCCTTTTTGAAACAACTTGCCTTCTCGAAGTGTAAAGATACCTTTTGGATCCTCTTGTTCCTGTAAAAAGTTGATCCATTTCACCAAATTGGAATCCTTTTCATAGCTAGCAATAATAGCATCCATAAACTCATCAACACTATATGCACAAAGAGCAGCAGAATCAGGATTCTCCAACAATGCATCAATATCCACTTTACAAGAAAAATAGTCACCACTTAGTAATCTTGAAAGTGCATCAGCTGTTATATTATCTGCCCCTTTCTTATAAACAATTTGAAACTCATAACTCATGAGTTTTGCCAACCAAGAATACTGGCTTGCTGTGGTTAACTTCTAAGATAGGAGGTACTTCAAACTCTTGTGGTCATTTTGAATAATAAATAGTTTATAAGCAAGGTAATAGTGCCATTTTGTCACTACCATTACTACAGCTTTAAGCTCTTTCTCGTAAATAGAGAAAACTAAAAATTTGGGTCCCATTGCTTTGCTGAAGTAATATTATGTATCGAAACTCGATCCAAGGTAATGATTCGTGTGTTGTTTGTGGCATCTTGGCCTCCTACGACGCGAGCCACTCGTGCCATTGGCACGAGCCAACATTAGGTCACGGCTAGCGCGTGCCAGTAATGCCTATTGCGCACACCAATGTTCTTCAGCAAGAACAATGGCGCGTGCCAGTCATCTATGGCGTGCGCCAATCACCACCAGTAGTAGCACAGAGAAAGTCCGGTTATGTTGATCCTCAGGAAATTGAGTTTTTAGGCCTGGTATTTAGTTTCCAAACTTGTTTAGGAGTATATTATGATGTTTGGTTGATTGGTAACTCGAACAAACCTCTACAATTCGAATCTAAAGATTTTAGCAAGTGAAAAGTCTATAAAATTCAAAATACAAAACTAACAATCTGATTTAACGAATTTAAACAACAGTGAGTAAGGTACCTACGAAACCAATGAAACCAACAGATTCAGGGGGTTTATTAAGCATGTGTTATGGTCCGAGTGTTTCGAAAGTAACAAATTTACACTTTCGTGCTAGATTTGTCTAAGTTGAACATTAACTAAACTTAAAATGACTAGATATGCTTTCACCCCCACTAATTAATCTAAATCAAGCTAAGAACGAACTATAAGATTAACTCAGTGGACAACCAATCACCAAGGAAGATCTCTCTCTCACAAGGAAACTAATCATCTAGCTAATCTTTCCATTAACCATATCTCCTTTTGGTCTCAAGGATTAACTAAGTTCATAGTCAAGGTTACTCACAAAGATTTTATCACAGCCAACTAGTTCTAAACCTATGCATGGTTGCTGAACTTTGTCAAAACCAAAGTTGGTTGGTTAGACTCATGTACAAACCAAACTTGGCCACTAGACTCTTGTCAAAACCAAAGCATAGTACTAGAAGCTAATAATGATCATAATCTAAGTGAAACCTTGCATAAGCTTTAAGTTCATTAACTAGAACATAATCCTTATCATTTTAACCCCTTAAAACATTTGATTACATGTTAGTTTCAAGGTCCCAAACTCACAGAATCCACTACTCACACATATTTACAGAAAACACAAGCATAAACAAGAACATACTTAAGCATAAATACACAAAGAAAGAGTTAGGGAGAAGAAAGCTCATGGAAGTTCTTGAAGCTTTCTTTTTTCTCCCTCACGTTCCTTCCCTTGCAGAGAGTTACATTTTTGTGGCCTCCCTCTCTGTCCAAGTCTCCCTCCTTCTCCATTAGGCAATAACTAAGTTATTACAAAACCAAAGTCAAAAGGTAAGTTTAATGTTTAATAACCAAATATCCTAACAACTACCCTCCATTATCCCCCAAATGTGTCTACCATCCTCTCCAAAGGCCAAAAACCCGAGTGCCTAGGCTCCCCAAGTATTTGCCATTCAGACCAGCAAGTGGATTGGCCAAATACTATCACTGTCGGGAGTTGGCGCACGCTAGTAGTGCCTATGGCGCGCGCCAGTACTGCCATGTTGAAGGAAATTTGTTGTCCGTTGCAAAGGCATCAACCATTCTTGAGATTTGGACCTCTTAGACTCCTAATTTGAAGATACCTATTAGAGACAAAGTTGTAGCTCGGGATATTTTCTTTCCAACTCTGCCAACCTCATCTCATTTGCACGTCGTATGCAAAAGTTATCATCATTTGAGTAGGAAGAGGTCTGTCTTGGCGCGCCAATTGCACCTATGGTGCGCGCCAATCTTCAAGTTTTAAGAATAATGGCGTGCGCCATTCTTCATTGGCGTGCGCCATGCTCTACAGATTTATCATTATTGCCTTTGTATGCTCCTTTTTGTCTATGCCTTCATGCATTTGGTCGAGCATCCTTTTCTAGTCCTCAAATAGGCTCCTAAAAATAACAAAACACAATGAGAAATGACAAACATAACTCAAAATCACAATGAATGAAAGCTAAGACAAAGACAACGAGAACTCACTAAAACAATCTAAAAACACTAATAACATACTACGAAATGTATACAAATAATGAGTATTTTTTATACTCATCACACCCCCACACTTGAATCATTGCTTGTCCCCAAGCAAAACTCAAATGCGGACAACAACAAAACAAAAAGCACAAAAAGCACACACAAACACAAAACAAGGTAAAGGCTTGGCAAGACTCGATTAAAACTTAACTTCCCTAAAAAACATCAAGTTATATTAAAATCTCATCATAAACCTAGTTAGTTCATCAATTCCAAAACACAAAACACTACGAACTAGTAGTCACCTCGACACTTTATTGTTTAAACAAGTGTTAACTTTACGTAAAAGACACTAGAAGGTTAAACTCTCAAGGATAGTAGAGTGTATCACTTATATAATGTGTATGGCAAACTTTCCTATCACTCGCATACAGGTCAATATCTCAAAGCATCCTATGTCCTACTCAGCGCTACCTAAAAGTCGCAATGGTCGCTAATGATCGGGGGGTCTTTTCATTGGGTTGTAATGGGGCATAAGGTAAAGGTGAGGTAAAATATATGGATGGTAGCTAAATCACCCAATCCGAGGATATGTCACAAATGCAACTAATCACTCGTCTAGTCTAAACATTCTCACAAAAGATAAATTAAACACACTCCCCAAGTATCCCAATGAACTAAGATTTAGAAGCACAAGTTTTGCCCAAACACATGCTGTATTTGAATTCACATTCTTTTTCACTTCATTTTTTTTCTTTTTACCTCTTTTTTTTCTTTGATTTTTCTCCTTTTTTTTATTAACAACATTCACTAACTATACATTCTTGGCACGATTTAGGCAAAGACTTGGCTTCTTACTCGGCCATACTAAAACATCCCACAAATATCACCAAAAATAAACCAAGCTGCCTACTAAACCCAATACTCATGCAAACCTCACGTCCTCGAATAGGATGATCAAAGGTAAGGAAGATGGATAATGTAGGTTTTAAATCGGCTTCCTAATCTAAGATCAAGAAAAAGCTCGGCTCAAATGGTGAAAATAACAAATAATTTAAGGATTTTATCTCTAAAGCTCTAGGCTCGAATATCAAAGAATGCCCCCATTATTTCACTAACTTCCACGCAAACTAGACTACGATAAGTACTAGTAGGATACCTCGATTAACTAGAGCTAGTAGTACTTAATCGAGGTATCCATTAGTACTTATCATAGTCTAGTTTGCGTGGAAGTTAGTAAAATGATGGGGGCATTCTTTGATATTCGAGCCTAGAGCTTTAGAGATAAAATCCCTAAATTATTCATTGTTTTCACCATTTGAGCCGAGCCTTTTCTTGATCTTAGATTAGGAGGCCGATTTAAAACCTACATTATCTATCTTCCTTACCTTTGATCATCCGATTCGAGGACGTGAGGTTTGCATGAGTATTGGGTTTAGTAGGTAGCTTAGTTTATTTTTGGTGATATTTGTGGGATGTTTTAGTATGGCCGAGTAAGAAGCCGAGTCTTTGCCTAAATCATGCCAAGAATGTATAGTTAGTGAATGTTGTTAATAAAAAAAAAAGAGAAAAATCAAAGAAAAAAAGAGGTAAAAAGAAAAAAAATGAAGTGAAAAAGAATGTGAATTCAAATACAGCATGTGTTTGGGCAAAACTTGTGCTTCTAAATCTTAGTTCATTGGGATACTTGGGGAGTGTGTTTAATTTATCTTTTGTGAGAATGTTTAGACTAGACGAGTGATTAGTTGCATTTGTGACATATCCTCGGATTGGGTGATTTAGCTACCATCCATATATTTTACCTCACCTTTACCTTATGCCCCATTACAACCTAATGAAAAGACCCCCCGATCATTAGCGACCATTGCGACTTTTAGGTAGCGCTAAGTAGGACATAGGATGCTTTGAGATATTGACCTGTATGCGAGTGATAGGAAAGTTTGCCATACACATTATATGAGTGATACACTCTACTATCCTTGAGAGTTTAACCTTCTAGTGTCTTTTACGTAAAGTTAACACTTGTTTAAACAATAAAGTGTCGAGGTGACTACTAGTTCGTAGTGTTTTGTGTTTTGGAATTGATGAACTAACTAGGTTTATGATGAGATTTTAATATAACTTGATGTTTTTTAGGGAAGTTAAGTTTTAATCGAGTCTTGCCAAGCCTTTACCTTGTTTTGTGTTTGTGTGTGCTTTTTGTGCTTTTTGTTTTGTTGTTGTCCGCATTTGAGTTTTGCTTGGGGACAAGCAATGATTCAAGTGTGGGGGTATGATGAGTATAAAAAACACTCATTATTTGTGTACATTTCGTAGTATGTTCTTAGTGATTTTGATTGTTTTAGTGAGTTCTCGTTGTCTTTGTCTTAGCTTTCGTTTATTGTGATTTTGAGTTATGTTTGTCATTGTGTTTTGTTATTTTTAGGAGCCTATTTGAGGACTAGAAAAGGATGCTCGACCAAATGCATGAAGGCATAGACAAAAAGGAGCATACAAAGGCAATAATAATAAATCTATAGAGCATGGCGCACGCCAATGAAGAATAACACACTCCATTGTTCTTAAAACTTGAAGATTGGCACGCGCCATAGGTGCAATTGGCGCGCCAAGACAGACCTCTTCCTAATCAAATGATGATAACTTTTGCATACGACCTCCAAATGAGATCAGGTTGGTAGTGTTAGAACGAAGACATCACGGGCTACAACTTTGTCTCTAATAGGCGTCTTCAAATTCGGAGTTTCAGAGGTCCAAATATCAAGAATGGTGGATATCTTTGCAGCTGACGACGAATTTCCTTAAACATGGCAGTACTGGCGCTCACCATAGGCACTACTGGCGCGTGCCATAGGCACTACTGGTGCGCGCCAACCTATGACAGTATTTGGCGAATCCACTTGCTGGTCTGAATGGCAACCTATGACAGTTTTTGGCCTTTAGAGAGGATGGCAGACACATTTGGGGGACAATGGAGGGTAGTTGTTAGGATATTTGGTTATTAAACATTAAACTTACCTTTTGACTTTGGTTTTGTAATAACTTAGTTATTGCCTAAGGAAGAAGGAGGGAGACTTGGACAAAGAGGGAGGCCACGAAAATGTAACTCTCTGCAAGGGAAGGAACGTGAGGGAGAAGAAAGAAATCTTCAAGAACTTCAATGAGCTTTCTTCTCCCTAACTCTTTCTTTGTGTATTTATGCTTAAGTATGTTCTTGTTTATGCTTGTGTTTTCTGTAAATATGTGTGAGTAGTGGATTCCGTTAGTTTGGGACCTTGAAACTACCATGTAATCAAATGTTTTAAGGGGTTAAAATGATAAGGATTATGTTCTAGTTAATGAACTTAAAGCTTATGCAAGGTTTCACTTAGATTATGATCATTATTAGCTTCTAGTACTATGCTTTGGTTTTGACAAGAGTCTAGTGGCCAAGTTCGATTTGTACATGATTCTAACCAACCAACTTTGGTTTTGACAAAGTCCAGCAACCATGCATAGGTTTAGAACTAATTGGCTGTGATAAAATCTTTGTGAGTAATCTTGACTATAAACTTAGTTAATCCTTGAGACCGAAAGGAGATAGGGTTAATGGAAAGATTAGCTAGATGATTAGTTTCCTTGTGAGAGAGAGATCTTCCTTGGTGATTGGTTGTCTAGTGAGTTAAACTTATAGTTTGTTCTTATCTTGATTTAGATTGATTAGTGGGGTGAAAGCACATCTAGTCATTTTAAGTTTTAATGTTCAACTTAGACAAATCTAGTTGAGCTACATTGATGCAAAAAGCAATTAACACTAGTCATAGGTTCGTCAACCTCCATTTTTGTGCTCTTTAAAAACTCTATCTCTTCTTTTTCTTCCTTCTTATCCTCATTCTTTTCATCCTCTAGTGGAAGTGCATTGGTATAAATAAGTGATCTCATTAGGGTCTCTTGGTACCAGTCCTCTGTTTCAAAATCCCAAAGACGACCCTTATTTTCAACATTGTATAGATCTTTAATGAATGACATTGGATTGATGTATGATGGTGGAGGAACAAATGATTGTTTCTCCACTCTCAAGTCCATTTGCTCATTGTCATCCTCCACTTGCACTTCAATGTCTTCCTCTAAATGATGGACTAACTCAGTTAATCGATAATTAACTGATTACATTGAGTTATTTAAAGAGAAACACAATTAACATGATAACTGACCTTAACCTTGGTTACTAGACTTAACCCAACTTAACTACTCAATTAATCGATAATTAACTGATTACAGAGACTTAATCAAAAATACACGAGGGACTTAATTGAAATGAACAACGACTTTACATTAAAATAAGTAAAAAGACAAGGACTAAAACATAAAAGGATAGAACTACTCGGCTACACTACCGAGTTGACACGCGACCCACTTTCTCCACTTCGTAACTACTCAAGCACTTTCCCCCAGCCTGCGTAACTATCTCTAACAGCTAGTAGTCGTAGCCGTTCTTCACGCAAAACCTTCTCTTCTTCTTATTCTTCTTCATCGACTTTGGCTGTTGCAAGCACTTCAACCTGCATTTCATGATCATCTTCGAGGATGTCTGGCGTGTTTTGCTCGATGAAATTATCCACACAACAGTGAATAATCTACTAATTCACTATCTTAACATTTTAGGTTAAATATGAAGATTCTAATATTATATCAAAGCTTGTGGATCTGAAGACAATTGTGAAACCTATAACCTATTGTGTTCATATATTTTTCATTTAAAAGTATAATAGGTATTAAAATTCATGCAAACTTTATTTCAATAAGTTTTGTTTGAAAAAGCGTGTTAAAGAAAATGTTACATTAGAATTGTCAAGTAACTTGAATCAGTTTATAAGTGTGAATGATTTACTTCACATTTTGGGTTAGATACAAAATTTTAGCTGAATAAATAAATCTTGCTAGAGGTTCTATGCTCCATGCATTTATGATTTACCCAACAAGTTGGTTCCTAAAAAACAAGATTCCGTTAAATTGTCAGATAAAGTCAATTAACTAGACACGGTCAGAACTTTTATTGCATGTGGTACGATGTAGTTGCAAAGACTTCTGAATTGTTGACTTAATCGTGTCCACATGATACTTATTTGTCAAAACAATTGAGTTTAAATTGCATGAAATGAGCTTTCCATATGTATTTTGTTAATTTTATACATTACACAAATGTATAACTTCCCTCAAAAATTAATTGCACTCTATTCGTCACCGTAGGAATCGAGTTGAAGATTTCCCTAGTCCCTTTTCATCAACTGACTCCTGAAGAATGCAAAGAAGACGTTCATGGTAAAAAATCTACCTCGTTATCTTTCCCTGAGACGCTTGGATTTTCAAAACTGCAGAAACTTAAAGAGGAGAGATGCTATTTCGCAGAAACTTAAATGGCACTTCAATAGATGAGTATTATTGGAGATTTTTTTCCATTTTTCAAATTTTTCTTCAGTAGATGAGTATTATGTTTATTATATAATCATGAATTCCCAAGATTTAACAATATTTTCATCTTCAACATTCTAATGATGCTTTATTATTTCATGATAAAATTTTATAAATGAAATGTTATATCTACTATTTCCATGTAAACAACTTGTGGAATAATTTTTTATTCAAACTTATTTCTTTTCTAATCTGATTCATTTCCTCTTCCAACATCTCAATTTAAAGTAAATGCGGCTTTCAGTTACTTCTTTGTATTCAACATCAATTCCATATTAATCAGCACACCGATTTTTCTAATTTACCTGGCCCTATTGTCACGGACGGAAACTTGCCCGTGACACTATGTCCATTTTCTTAATGTCAATTACTTGACATTTTGAAGGATGGAAAATCATCAATATTGTCATACCATTTTATACGCTAAAATGGATCTCATAAATACACACCAAATGATACGCGCTAGTAAGACTAAAATTGTAACGACATATATTTGACCTGATTTCATCGTTATGTGATGATAGTTCTATCGTGTAGTTGGTTTAATATTGTTTCATCATCGTGTTGCAACATAAAGATCCTTATCCTCTAGATGGTCCACGACCCCTCTGCCCTCGACTTCTAGGTAGATTTAGGTTAGGGATAAATTTAGGAGGGAAGGGAATGGGGATTTAGGTTAAGAATTTGATAAAATAAGGGGGGTTTTGAAAATTATTAAACTAATCATGTATTGTTTTTGAAAAAAAAAATTAACACGTCAGCTAGAGCAGATTAAAAAAAAATACAGAGCTGGATACCACGTGAAGAGGGAAACAGCCTCATTTTGATTTCGGGCAAGGCTGCTGCTGACTGTGAGGTCCTTTTTGAAAACTTAGGGTTGTTTTTGATGACTTGGGAACCATAGGTCGCTAAGTGTCAATCCGTGAAACCACAGGGTACTAAAGTGAACTTTTTCCTAAATAATATGTACTATATTAAATATTAAATTAAGAAGAATATTTTTTTAATTGATAAAAATATAGAGATAAATAATATGTATTATATTCAATATTAGATTAAGAGTATCACTTTTTAATTGGTGAAAACATAGAGATAAATATTAAACATCAGCTTATAAGGAAATTAGGTACCACGTACTTGAATTTCAACACTGCAATGGACCAAAGAGATGTTTAACTAAAAGGTTATGCCACAGTTTTTTTAAGTTTAAATCAATATAGCATCAGTGCAAAATAAGAATTAAGTTTATTAGATATATATTAAAGAATTATTAGTCAATTACCCTTATAAGTAATTTTACAAAGCAAAATTAACCGCTAATATTAATTTTCCAAACACTTTTTTTAAATCGAATATAAGCTATTATTTGAATACTACCAGCTAATAGTTGATCAGCTGACAACCGACAACTAACATCTAAATTTGATCAGTTGTACCAAATAGACCATAAACATGTTTGGCTAAAAGTAGGGACAAGATGAGTAAACTCTTGGGAAGTTATTCAGGGTGCATACGAGTGAGAACAAAGTACACTAAAAAACCAGAGTGGTACAATAGGTTAAGTTATTGACCATTATTATTGTTGTAATAGTACTAACTTGGGCTATACAACAAGTATGCACCATTGAGAGATCCTAGCCCAGATATAAAGTAGTAATAATACTCTCTCATCAAGGATCTTGATAAAGATGCCATGAACAACTGACAACCCCAAAGGAACTATATAAAAACATATTAGATACATTAATAATAATAATCATGCATCAAAAAGGACTCCTTGTAAAAAAACTTAAGTTGGTTGATAACATAAAAAGCCTAAAAAACCATCAACATGACAAGTTAGGGTTCTTTTTTTACAAAAGATAGACTTTAGGGTGGCATTGCCTTCTCCATAATTTTGCCTACCACTAAAGCTATAGTAGAAACTATAATCCCAATCTCCATACATTGTCTCATAGTTATCCCATCCTGATATCCTATGATCCTCATGAGGGAAGGGATGAGGACCCAGTCATTGATAAAAAACCAAATCATGGTAGTGAACAGAGAGACATCAATGATCCATTTAACAAGCATCTCAAAGTGGGTTGTAAAGTGGAAGTTCATCTATGTTATTTGTGAGATTATGAAGGTCACTTATCAGATCATTCAAGTTAATGGTATGATCCATGATAAATATATTAGAATGATTTTCAATAAAAACTTTCTTTTTTCTACTTATTATATGCTTATTCATGTACAATCTGATTTTAGATCATCTTTTGTTACCATAGTGATTTTATTTGAGAACTCGATCACAAAGAAATACAATTTTTCACACTTCTAAATTGAACCAACATAATATAGATTTGGAAAATTAGTTGGTCTATAAGCATTGCAGATGAACTTCCACTTTATCACCAACTTTGAGATGCCTTCTAACTTGATCATCACTATCTCTTTATTTACTATCATCATCTTGCTTTCAATCTATGATTGGGTTCTCGTCCCTTCCTTAAAAAAGATCATAGGATGATAGGGTGGGATAACTATTCAACGTATGGGGATCGGAATTATATTTACTATTACAGCCATGATGCCGAGTAGGATTGTGAAGAAGGCAATAAGGGAAGCAATCCTAATGTTTGTCTTTTGGCTAACCGCCATCTTATCTTACTAAGGATCTAGGCTTTTTATGTAATTGGTTAGCTTGAGTTTTCTAAGTAGGACTCTCCTTGGGTATATCACTATTACTAATTCGCTCTTCTATGGCTCTATTGAGGTTGCTAGTTTTGTTCACAGCATCCTTATCAAGATGTTCATAGGAAAATACAATAATTATAATAACTTAATAACCGGGCTAGGATCTCTCAATTTTCTCTACTTTATATACTAATCAAAGTTGATATGTACTATGTTAGTTACATCACATGGACTTGACACGCTCTCTTTACTATGTTAGTTACATCACAATAACTATTGAGCATTCTCTACTTTACTGAGGTGGCCTACCTGTCTCCTTCTCTCCTTTCCTCTTCTCGCTCTCTTCCCCTTCTCTTTTCTTCTCTTCCCCTATCCAACCCACCTTTCTTTCCCAAAGGACTTTATCGTCTCAAACCCATAATGATATTCAGCTTTGACAATCTAACAATGATCCAAGCCTTGCCACGACAGAGGAGAAACAAGTCTGAGTCCTCCTCATTTTTCGACAATCCATTTTGTGTCTTATCTACTATTAGCGGGACCATCATATATCCCCGAATGATAGAATCTTGAAGCATTAAGATGCAATTATAGGGTCCAAATCTATTAATAATTTTGCTAGACCTATATGACAAAATTAATAGAATCCACAAAAATGAACAGATTTCGATACAAAACACAATCTAAAAAATTCACAATCAAACACAAATATTGTCACAATGTTAACTTCAAATTCTCGATGTTAACCATAACCACAATATACAGAACCAAAACAGTCTCACGTCACATAAGCCCTCTTACCATTTCCACGTAAAATTCTCAAATTGTCGGAATCTTTATGAATGCATGACTAAATATTACTTCACGGGATTTCCATATAACAGAAAATTGTCACCGTTTGATTCTCTCTCACTATTTATTGATCAAAGTGGAATTTTTATGAGAGAAGAGCCTACTTTTTTCTTCTCCGTGTATTGCCCCCGTCACCACTTGGATTTCCAGGGACGGCATTGTCCCATCCGTGAGTGCCAGACCAAAACCCCACTACCCACTTTCTTAGGTAAGTAGTTATAAGGAAATCAATTCAAATATAAAAATCACCAATTAATAGTTAAATACGATTCTAAATGTTATTGTGAAAGCTCTAAATCTTATCTCTTTTCCAAACCATGGGTAGATTAGGATTTAACTATAAAATCCCAACAAATAAAATAACTCAAATTCAATTTTTTATTTATTAAAATACAATAACTTTATCAATTTTTTCTGTGAAAAACAGTTTTCTTAGTTAATAACTCGTTGGTTACGAATCACAAGTCAAGCTAGCACACCACATCCTCAAGATGAAGATTGATGCAATAGTAAGTGTTGGAGCGTTTCAAACTCTCACGACCCAAAACAGAGACAACCTTCACGGAATTAAAATTGCTTAAGACGGAATTTTACTCTGTTCAAGAGTCTGTAGAATCTAACTAATATTACAAATCCAACTCATTACAAACAACATTGCAAATTTCGGTAAACTCGTTACTCAATAAGTTATCCAAACAATCTATCTGCAGCCAGGCCAAGTATTTTTAAAATGGTTCATAATCTAAAAATCTTTTTTATGTCATAGAATTAAACAACAAGATGAAACAAACATATCTTTCAACATATCTTAAAAGCTGCCAAATAAATGTGAACGTTAGCAAAAATTTATGGAATGTTGTGCGACACGATAATACAAGACTCCCTGGTGTAACTAATCATAATGAATGAAGACAGGGATTTCATGAACACTCAAATATGATACACAAATATGAATTTTGGAACCTAATAAAAATATCATTGTTTACCTCTAATGATAGGCTCTTGGCACGTAACCACTGTTATCTGGACCATCAAATCATCCCGATAGCAGGATCCTGATGCATTAATCCCTGTTGTTATAGGGTCGAAATTTATTAATAACTTCAGTACACCTACATGACAAAATTGATAGAATCCACAAAACGGAACAAATTTCAATACAAAAAAAATATCGAAATTTAACAATCAAACACTAATATTGTCACAATGTGAACTTCAGATTCTCGATGTCCATACCAAACCACAGTATACAGATTCGATCAAACACTTACCATTTCTACATGAAGTTCTCAAATAGTCAGATTCGGTGCTCTTCGTTTGGTATTATTTTGGGTGAGTACGTGTACTTTTCTATGAAAGGAGGTGTACCAACTTATAGAGAGACGGGAGTGATGGAATGTCATTAAGGAGGCAGCCAACCATCTTCAAGGGAGAGGAGAGGTGATTATGGAGAAAAACTAGGAGGTAGTTACATCATTTGAGGAGGTTGTTGTAGTAACTTACTTGAAGGTTAAGGAAAAATTACTTATATGGTACCTAGTTTATCATATTATTTTAGTTTAAGTCCTCACATTTTCCTTGAAAATTATCGGATTTTACATCTTTCCTCCCTTAAAAAAAATTTGGTCCCCAAACTTCATCTAATATATATATGAAAATTGATGCAATAGTAAATGCACCTTATTAAATTATTCCAATTGTTGATATGCAATTTTTCATAGCGAATCCAAGACTTTTCCTCAATGTTGCTTATCGTATGTATCTGGGATCGTGTGACGTGGTATGTCTTTGCTGCGTTGCTCAGCAACTCTGATCTCTATTATCTGTATTCCATGGTGTTTTATTGATTAAATTTTACTTTTCAAAAAAGTTCTTTTAAATTGGCAAGTTTTCGAAATTTAATTGGATGGAAAAATCCTTAAAACAGTATCATTATCTTCGAGATGTCCTTTCATATTTATGAAATTGGAATGCCGTCCTGATGTCTGTAATTATCAAATAATATCGCAGGAATATCGGATTTCAGCAGCTCACAAACGACCATTTCTCCCAGCCAACATAACCGTTCTACTTCCATGCCTCAAAACCACAAATCTCTCAACAATATTAGTTTTGGATTATTTACCCACCAAACTTGAAAGTGGTGTATCCCGAAGTTGTTCCTTGTTTTTAGCTTATTCTTATCTAGTTAGTTATAGTTGTGTAGTTTTAACTCTGTTCATAACGTTTGAGATTAAATTCTTGAAGAAATTCATTATATCCTCCTCTAAACTTTATCAGTAATGTACTGACGCTCATTTTACACCTTTAATTGCGTTTGGAATTGGAAATTTGCCCCAATTATTCTGTAAATACTAAAATTTATTCTCAGAATCCCACGCAATTGTAAACCTGAGATTTTAAATGGAATATTTCTTTCGTAATACCGGTTACTGGATAAAATAGTTCCGTACTATAGCACGCAAACAAAAAAGAAATTCCAAATATGCTAGACTCTCTCCATTTCCATGGTATACATCTACCCCAATACCAGTCAGCTTCGCATTGCGACAGAAATATAGCAACTTTGCTTTTAAAAAAAGGAACAAACCAAGTTATTGGACTTTCATGAAGGAAGTTTTTCTTAGATTTTCTAAAGGTAAATTAAATTATTGGTAACTTGAAAAGCTCAAATGTTTCAGCATAATAAAATATTTCTTTTCATTGAAATTATTTTGTCAATAAATATTTAGACTAATTGATGAGAACTTTATAATATCAAATATTTACTGTGAGATTTTTTTCACTTTTCAATTATCATATTTAATTAAATATGGATCAATCCACTCAGTAAATTCAGATACAAGATCGTATAAACAAGAAAAATATTTTTTGATAATTTTCTGTGATTTTATTTTAGATATGTATATTTCAATCAAGGTTTTAACATACAAATGTACTAGAGTAAAATGAGTTTTCAGATTTGTGGATGTTATCCGTGAATCGGAATCATTGACTTGCATTGAGGAGTGAGACAATTAATGTGGCTGGATAGCTGACAATTGAAAAATTAATGTCGCGCATGGCTTGGCTTCCATACCCATCCCAACCAATACCCGAATCATTATCTCTTGCCCGTGCCACAAATATGTATCATATCTTATCGACTACACTATATGGTGCCCTAGCACTATGAAAGATAAATAACATATAAAAATGACAAAACGACAATTTGAAAAAGGCGAAATTACACATGCACACCGATAACTATTATGCCCATCCTCTTGATCCCATTAATTTAATATTCTCAACAAAACAGTCATTATTCGCTATAATCACAACTAAGTGTTACTTGATTTTATGCAAAAATAACTCTTGACTATGAGATATAAAAATATCGCGTTAATTGAAGATTCAAATCGTTGATTACAATCCTTGAAAGCAAACGTATTGAAACCTAAAAGCTATGACTCTTGTGTGAAAATTGGCAAAGAATGAGTCTAACCTAAGGCTTAAGGCGTATATATTGCCTAGCTATGATACCTAAATAATAACCTAACTAAACAGGTGAGATTTTGACTGAAACAAGAGAAATTTCATTAGGCCAGCGACCGCTGGCATCTCAGATCCTTGCATAGTTAGCGAGCGCTGGGTCTTCGCATAAATCACAAATCTCAAAACACCAAAGTTGTAGATCAATGTGTTGCAGATCTATTTGTCTTAGAATCACTCAATTCAGAGTTCATATGAGAAAGTTATGCTTTTTTTTGCAAAAGTTGATAGACTAAGACTTAACCTATCCGCTACACTTCCCGTTGCTCTTCTCTATTCTACCTGATCTCTACCTCGATCGTCTAGCTTGCCATTCCCACCAAATACCTACAAAATATATAAAACTGATAGATATCCCACTTCTCGACACAACACGACAAAACAACTCAAAGACGTACCAAAAATGACACGAATAGACTCAAAACATGACTAATATTTTACCAATTAGACACGTGTTCACACATGCATCAATAAGTACAAACAAGGATGGACAATATGTAATCATTCTAATATTTTACCAATTTCCTAATAGAAACATTATGTTTCTCCCCTTTTATCCAAATTCTACTTGAATTATAATCTTCGATTGCATTGTTACAGTGTTCTTAAACCTATGTTTTTCAAGATTTTTTAATTAGTGACCTTCCTTTGAAAGTGAAATTTTTTTCGAATCTTATGTGTGTCATAAATGTATATAATTCCCTCCTTTCTATGGTACCCAGAGTAGTTACGTAATGTCCTTACACATTAGGATTTTTTTTCTTTGGAGTGTCTTCTCTTGTCTAGGGTTTGTCTTTTATGAGCAACAATGCTCGTCTTTTGTAGTGAAGTTAGTATAGATGTCTTCCATGTCTAGATAGGGGTGGGTAGAGTATTCCATACTAGGTATAGGTCCTAGAAAAAGAGTCATAAGGAGGGAGAGAATTAGGATTTTATTGGGTGAGGGAAAGTTGTCTAGGGGGGATCATGGAGAATGTCTTAACTACAGGGAACAAAACTGGCTCAGGGCATGACGACATAGTAGATTTGCTAATCAATTTACCAACAACAGGCCCAGAAGAAGAAATTCTCTCATTGGTTGGGTCAGTATGGATAGAGAAGAATATTAATCCCATTGCACTAATGACAATGATGCAATTTGTATGGCGCCCAAGGCATGGTGTTAAGCAGATTGAGATCTCAAAGAATCGATTTCTCTTTCGATTTAAGGAGTGAAGCAATCCAGAAAAGGTTATTAATGAATAACCATGGTACTTTGATTGGAATATAGTGGTATTGGTCGAAGTCGGGAAGGATACACAACCATCTACCATACACCTTCATCGCATGCCTTTTCGGATAAGAGTTTATGATCTCCCTCTTGGGGGCTATGAACATGTTATCGCTCAAACTATTGGTAACCAATTAGGAACTTTCATAAATGATGATATTATAGAGGAGTGCATGGGAAAATACATGCGAATTAGAGTTTTTCTTGATGTCAGCTCACCTCTGCTTCGAAAAAAATGGTTACGCTTTCTAAGAGGCAGAATTATGACAGTGTTTTTCAAATACGAGAAACACTAATCCTTTTGTTATTGCTATGGATGTCTCAGCCACCTAGAGAAGGAATGCGATATTCCCCAGAGGAAAACTCACCATAAGGACCCATGAAGTCGTATGGAGAGTATTCCTTGAAGAAACCTCAATGGATGGTTGATCAAGGAT
Source organism: Hypericum perforatum (assembly GCA_012979155.1). Lineage (NCBI taxonomy): Eukaryota > Viridiplantae > Streptophyta > Magnoliopsida > Malpighiales > Hypericaceae > Hypericum > Hypericum perforatum. Next base: position 62,514 of record SOPF01027693.1, on the reverse strand, counting down.
GGGGTAAAACTATAGCAATGGCTACAATGAATAGGATTGTCATGTCCAAACAATAAACTGACATTCCTCGACCTTTTATGCTGAAGTCAAGCACTCTAGAGATGATGGTTCCAAGTGAGTTAATGTCCTCTATCCAAGCCAAACTACCAAAGTTGTGCTGATAACACCCCCTGCTTTATCAACCATAGCCACCTCTATGTCAACACCTTACTACTCAACTACGTACACCACCCTACCTCAACTCTAAAGTACACAATCCTCAACCACCATACTAGACATCCTCCCGAATCACAAATCTTATACTACTAAATACTTATATTCTCACCAATAAACTGCGAACCTCCTAACTTCACCTTCACTACCCCCTCGATTTGCCAAACATAACCAACCCAAGTCATCATGCTCCATACAGACCAAATCATACTCCCCACACTACGAGGAAATATATTGACTACCATAGCCTACCCATCCCTTAACACATCGATCGTCCCTACCTCACAACCAACTACTGTCATAACTTATACCTTCCCTACCTAGGTAGGGGGTCAATACTTGGAAGCTGAGCAAAAAAATGAGGAAGCAAATGAGGTACAACCAACTGCCTCATTATGAAGAAAAAAGAGACAGGCAAGATCTGGTAGAAAGAATTAACGAGGACTAGAACACACATGGATGCTATAGGTAGTAAATAAAAAACATATATGGATGAAATTAGCAATTCTCACATTAGCAAATACCAAAAGGTGGCTTTGACGAATCATGATACATCTACAAGTGAGGTGGCAGTTGCAAAATATCCCTATAGTATAAATGAATTTGATGTGGTGGAACTGTCGTGGGTTAGGGAGTCTGCGAGCAGTTCGTCAGCTTAGCAGGTTAGCAAAAGCCTATAACCCCCAGCTCCTCTTGTCTAAAACACCACAGGAGGAGGAGCTAAAATGGCAAATTAGGTTTCAGAATGGTATTTTTGTATCATGGTTAGGACATGTGAGGTCAAGAGTGAGCAGATTATTATTAGTGTGGAAATAGAATATATTAGTGAATCTCCTCTCTATGTTGCATCATCATATTGATGTAGAGATAGAAGAGACTACAAATTAATGGTGATTTACAAGCATATACAGCTGGCCAAATATTGAGAATCGATCAGAAACCTGGGAGTTAATGAGACATCTACGACAATACTCTCATCTGCCTTGGGTGTGTGGAGGTGACTTCAATGAGATTTTGTTCTTAAATGAGAAAAGAGGAGGTAATTTAATGTCAACCAGATGAATGGAAGATTTCTGTGAATTGTTTTACAGTGTGGATCCTAAAAACTAACCCAAACAAGGATGTAATTTATGTAGCCCAACGGGCGAGAAGATTAAGAGTATATTGAGTGTAAATTGGGCAAGGTCTTTGTTACCACAGAATGGCTAAAGCTCTTTCCAGCTAGCTCTGATGAAGCCCTACAAAGAATTAAATCAGATCATAATCCAATTATTGGGAGAGTTTATAGAGAATTGGAAGAACACACTACACATCAATTCTGCTTTGAAGCTATGTGGTTGCAAGGGAGCTGTTTGGAAGAATGCATAAAAAAGGGATGGGGGATAGTAGGGAAGAGGCAGAATTAGTAGACCGAATATAGGTATGCAGAACGAAATTGATACAATGGGATAGAAGAGTATTTGGTCATATCGCTCGAGCCCAAAGAAAAGTCGAAGAGAAGATAATGTGCATTCAAAGGTAGTGTCTTACTTATGAAAGCAAAGGACACCTCTAGGAATTTTAGACCAAAGAGAAAAGTTATTGAGCAGGGCCAAAATAATATGGAGTCAAAGATCATGTATTGACTGGCTACGTAAAGGAGATCGAAACACACGGTTCTTTTAGCAAAAAGTGAAACATAGGGGTGTAAGAAATAGGATCAATGGGATTCGGGTTGAGGAAGAAAGGTTGGTTCAAGGTTGGGGAAAATGGAAGAGGTCTTTAAGAATTAATTTACTTCACTATTTACGACTAGTGGCTGTGTGCAGGTGGAAGGTATTACACACAAGGTGACTCCACGAGTATTACCAGAGATGAACGCTACCCTAAAAGTGCCCTACTCAGGGAAGGAAGTAAAAGATGCTATCGATCAGATGTAACCCACAAAAGCACCTAGTCCAGACAGGATGCCTCCACTATCTTACCAAAAGTTCTGGAATATTATTGGAGTTGATATTTCTCGCATGACATTAGCAATCCTCAACGATGGAGTGGACCCAGTATATCTCAACAAGACCATTATCACTCTTCTCCGTAAGGTGAAGATACTAGTTTGTTGTACTAATTTTCGTCCAATTAGTTTGTGTAATATGGTAAATGAAGATCATTACTAAGACTATTACCAATAGACTGAAAAGTTTCTTACTTGATATCATCCATGAGAATCAAGGTGCTTTTGTCCCGGGGATGCTAATTACAGACAATGGATTGTTGGCTCTGGAAACTTTTCTTTTTTTAAAGCAGAAAACTAAAGGATGATGCGACTATTGCGCCTTGAAGCTAGATAATGCCAAAGCATATGATCGCATCGAATGGCAATTCTTAGAACAAATGTTGCGCGCTTTGGATTTTGAAGAGTTCTTTATAAAGCAGGTCTTAAGATGTGTTACTTCTGTTCGGTATTTGGTCAGATAAACAGAAAGGTTGGGTCATATTTTTCTCCTTTGCGTGAACTCCAACAAGGTGACCTATTATCGCCTTATTTATTCCTTCTTTATGTGGAAGGTCTAATTGCTTTATTGTTTCATGTTGAATCTTTGAATGATATATATAGAATTAAGGTGGCAAGAGCTACTCCTTCGGTCACTCATTTACTGTTTGCAAATAATGCAGTACTTTACAGCAAAGCAAATGATACAGAACTAAGGAAGATTATGAACATTTTAAAGATTGCTATCTAAATTGGGGTGAGAAGTGCTGATAAAGTCAGTCCTACAGTCTATTCCCACATATCTAATGGGATGATTCAAACTACCTTTGGAGATATGTGCGTGTATTAAGCAACAAATGTGTGACTTTTTCTGGGGTAGTACAACAGGCAATCGAAAACAACACTAGCATAGCTGAACTAGAATATGTCTACCAAAATGGGAGGGAGGTTTAGGGTTTCGACATTTAGCCTCCTTTAATCGTGTAATGCTGGCCAAACAACTATGGAGACTCATAACCTTCCCGAATTCTCTCACCGCTAAAGCTTTCAAGGCAAAATACTTCCCAAAATTGTACCATATTGGAAGCTATGGTAGGTTATAAGCTGAGCTACATATGGCAAAGTTTGATAGAGGGACTATCCCTTTTTAACTCAAGTAGCACCTAGTGGGTGGGACTAGGGGAAAACATAAAGATTTGGACCAACCATTGGCTACCTAACTCCCCCACTGGTCATCCATGCTATATGTTATCGGGAATAGATTACACCAAACTGTATCTCAGCTCCTGCACATGGATACTAAGCAATGAAATGCAGAACTCGTCAAAAAAATCTTTCATCCGAAAGATGCAAGACGGATTCTATCCAACCCACTAAGCCTACACAACACTAAGTACATCGTCAGATGGTCAGGAACATCTACTGGCATGTACAGTATTAGAAGTGGATACTATCATGATCTGCTCACACAACAAATTCTTTCAAATATAGGGAATGGTGGAGGCATGGATGCAGAGGTATGGAGAATTTTTTGGAAAGTAGATTGCCCCCCCTCGTATTAAGCATGAATAATTGTTTGCCTGTCAGAAACAATCTCATATTACGAGGTGTTGATGTGATCAATACTTGCCCACTCTACTAGCTAGAACCAAAAACCATGATGCACCTATTCTTCCAGTGCCCCGCAACAATTATTCTGTGATCGCGGCACGATGTCAAGGTAATTGACCCACTACCAAACTCACTTCCTCTCATGTATATTCTACTTGATGGAGATAATGACATGGCTGAGAGAAGTCGTTGTTTCTATTTGATATGGGGTTTGTGGAAAGTCCGTAATAAACAAGTTTTTGATACAGAGAGTCGTATAGATATCCCAAGCATCATTGATATAGTGCTAAAACTTGGGACGGATTTTAGCCTAGCCAATGCCAAGCCAGATGATGAAGCCGATCACTCAGTGATACGCTGGTCTCCTCCGGAACCAGGTTGACACAAAATTAATATAGACGTAGGTCTTGTGGAAGCTGGTGGTAGACAAGTGGGAGTGGTAGTTCATAACTCTAAAGGCTTTTATGTAGGTAGGGCCATTCAATGTTCCCCCCCCCACCAATCATCCAACCCTATTGGAAGCCCACACATATAAAGTTGGATAGGAGTTGGCCTAGTCACTGGGACTGTCCCGAGTAATAATGGAGTCAGACTGCAAACCGATTATTCTGACAATGCATCACCAACTAAAAGACCGTAGTGATCTTGCAGTAATCATCGGAGACTGTATCGAAATAGCCAGAAAATTGGAGCAAGTGCAGCACCAGTTCGTTCCCTTTTCAGCCAATGCTGTAACTTATTCTATGGCAAAATTAGCTCACATGTCCTCGTCTTGTCCTTTAATTTTATTCTCGGAACCAACCAGTATCACTTCACTTATTGCTAGGGACCGACAATGATCATTATATTTGCAGACCATTCTTAATAAAAGTTGCATCTTTCCCTAAATAATATTCAAATCTTTGTTGTTTGGACTCATTTATGATTTTTAAGTCTTTTTCTACATATATTTGGAAATTTTCATCTGTCCATTTTATCATATATTATTTAATGTATGCTCTTTTTTCTGATGAACCATAAACCATTTTTTTATCTTTAACACCACAAAAAATATTGTTGGATGTACTCCTATAGTTTCTCACTTGAAATAATATTTTATTATTGATCCTAGATATACGAGCACAAGGATCACATGAACAATATTTCATAATTTTTTTTACATTTATCCAATTTAATTTACTTTAAAAAAAATAATATAAACTACAGTATAATCTCTATAAATTAATCTCACGTAAAGTGACAACTTCTCTAAATTAATAAAAAGTCTTGGTTCTCTGAGTCTCAATCAGTATAAAAATATTATAATTTGTTTTAAAAAATTGATAACTCTAGATCCTAAAATAATATTTTTAATAAATATATGTATTTTGTGTTAAATCTTTGTTTAACAAATTTTAATTTGTCATTATTTTTTTAATTATCTTTAAACAGTTTTTTTAATCCTCATATTGTTATAAAAAAATATTTCAAATGAATATAGCATTTAAATAATGTTATAAATCATAATTTATTCAATTTATATATAAATAAATAATTTTTATTATTTATGTAATTACTATTTCAATTTTTAATCATAATTTTTTCATAAAAAAATATAATTCTCTTATCTCATAACTTATCTAAAATAATATTTATTTTTTTCGATCTGAACAATATCACTTTCGAGTATATTATTGTGCTACCGATTCCCACTACCAAATCAGCGCATACCTAATAAAGGAGTAGCCGTCCCTTTTGACCATACCAAAAAAAAAGGAAATATTTCACAGGCTCCACATATAAATTTAATATAATGGACTAATCAAGAATTTAATAACATGTTTGATGTGTGCAAGATTTGGAACACATGAATTACGCACCACCAGCCATATATGAATACGAAATTGAACTCTAAATGTGCACCACAAGATATTGCCAAACGTAGGTAAAGACCATACCACAAGACCGTGATTCTGGCGAGAAGGATCGCAACGAACCGATCGAAGACCTTGCGGGTGGTCGCCGTCCTAGGCGAAGAAGAGGAACGCCCAGGCGGCAGAGATGAGGAGGAGAGATAGAGGAGGGATAGCGATTGCAGGAGGAGGCTTAGGGAGATTGCCACCGCGATGAGGATGACATAGTTGAAGCAGAAGTTGGTGAGGTTTGGAGCGATGAGTGTGGTGGTCTCCGAGAGGGGGAAGGGAGGCTGAGGGAAAGAAAGGAGAGGCGGGGGAGGACGATAGCAAGGTTGAGGGAGAGGAGGAGCAAGGCGGCAGCGATGAGGCGGGGGAGGAGAAGAACAGGGCAGAGGTGACGGACGACGATGCAGAGAAAAGAAGGGAGGAGGAGGGAGAGAGAGAACAAAAAATTAAAATTTTTGTAAGGTTGAAGATGCTTTTTTTAAAGGTAAAAAAGTCATTTTCATGACAAAATGTTTTTAAAAAAGGTGATGATGTCATTGTAGGAACTTTGACTAATATTTCGACCAACTAAAAGGGACCACAATCTTCTCAAAAATTAACCTCTGCTCGGGCTATCATCAGTTAAAGATTAGGAATGAAGATTTACACATGACTGCATTATGTGCAAGATATAGACACTACGAATTCCTAGTTATGCGATTTGGATTGACCAATGCACCAGCAAAGTTCACGGACTTGATGAATCAAACTTAATTTCCAACCCTATCTGGACAAATGTGTGGTGGTGTCTATAGTTGACATTCTGGTATTTTCCCGAAGCAAGGAGGAACATGAAGGACACCTAAGGATAGTACTACATATATTATAGAAGATGCATTTATATGCCAAACTGAAGAAGTGTGAGTTTTGGCTTGACAAAGTTGCCTTTTAGGGACATGTTATAACCAGAAAATGAGTGTCTATAGATCCCAGTAAGATTGAGACAGTAGTAGGGTGGCAACAACCAAGAAATGTGTTTGATGTATGTAACTTCTTGGGCTTGATAGGGTACTACAGCCAGTTCATAGAAGAATTTTCCATGTTGGCAATTCCATTAAATAGATTAACCTAGAAAGGGGTTAGATTTATATGGAGAGAAGAGTATGAGAGGAGTTTCCAGGAACTAAAGGACAGACTAGTGACTGCTCCCAAACTATCACAACCCACAAAAGGGAAGGATTATACCATTTATAGTGATGCATTAGGGAGTGAGTTGGGGTATGTGCTTATGCAGGGAGATAAAGTAATTGCATATGCCTCCATGCAACTTAAACATATGAGAGAAATTATCCTACACATGATCTAGAACTAGCCGTGGTGATTCATGTGCTCAAAGTATGGAGACATTACCTCTGTGGGGCACATTGTGATATATACATTGACCATAAAAGTCTCAAATATATCTTCATGTAGAAGGAACTGAACATGAGACAACAAAGGTGTTTGGAGCTAATTAAGAACTACGATATCAGGATACACTGCAATCTTGGCAAGGCTAACATAGTAGCAGATGCTCTCAGCAGAAAGAACCAGAACCGAGATGTACTCACATCGCAGGAGGAACTGAATCAAACAAACGATATCAGGACTTACAATATTATTTTTTGTAATTTGGTACGTATATTTCATCGAACATACCAAACTATTGAATAAAATAGAATAAACTATTAAATAAAACAAACCAAACAATTGAATCAAACATACCAAACTATTGAATTAAATAAACAAAATTATTAAATAAAACAAATCAAATCAATGAATCAAACAGACTAAATTATTGAATCAAATAAATTAAACCACTGCACAAAAATACCAAAATATTAAATAAAACAGACTAAACTATTGAATCAAACAAACCAAACTATTGAATAAAAAAAGACTAAACCATTGAATGAGACATAGTATATCAAATCATTGAATCAATTATACAAACTATTATATCAATTAGATAAGATCATTGAATCAAATACACCAAATTATTAAATCAATTTGATTAATTTATTGCCATCACAGAGAGAACGACGAACAATTAAATACACTGAAAAATCATTAAATATAACTGGAAAAACCTTTGAATATAACTAGAAAAACATTTGGATAATATGAGCAAACTGTTAGAATTAACCACTCATTTATCAAAAAATTATAAATCCATCGCCGGAAAAGTTATGGAGAAAATGACGACATCTAAACAATGATTTTGGAATGACGATAGAATTACCGATGAAAAATACAAGTAATGTGATAATCTCGGTGGAGTTCCAATTTCAGAATCTAAGGAAGGAGAAACTTTGGGGTGCCGTCATCGAGATTGTCTTCGCCGGAGAGGTTCGTCAAGGTATCGCGGATCTCTGAGCTCTCCTTCTTCTCCTTTCTTCTTCTTGCTTCTCATTCCTTATCCTTCCTCGTATTCTCCCCTCTCTCTCCCCTTTTTTTTCAAAAGACAAAAATGTCCTCTATTTTTGTGAGTCGTTAGATCAACAAATTAATTTCTTTGTTGATCTAAAAGTTTGGGCTTGATCTAGTATGGTGCTATAGTCCAATAGGCATACAACACCAAAATAAATCCTGTCCCGAAAAATTTATGGTTTTAATTAATGGTGACCACCTTGGTTGTGAGATCTAATGATAAATTACAACTCCGTGTAAAGCGGAACATAGAGGGGTCCAATTTGTTATGTGGTGCTTAAACAGGTAAATTACTATCATACCCTAACATATTTTTATTGGTACCGATGCTGGGGGACATGGATGTAAATCGCAGGGGGCTGCGTGAAGCTGGGTGATTTTTTTTTATGAGTGGTAATTTGGTATTATTTTGGCTACCAGAGTTACGGACATGAAAGTTCATTTTATCAAACTTGGAGAAGAGAAAGAAAGAGGGATTTCCAAATAGTAAGAACTCTATTGATAATTTCCTTAAACCACAGGGATCTAAACTTTCGTTTCTTAACAATGGGTAGAGAGAGTCCTCATGACGACTTATAAACTACTCTAGTCATAAACACGTGTCCCCGGTAGTTAAGAAGCTAACACATTCTTCCCAAGAAGCTGACACTGCAATGATAATTCCCCTCATGATCATCTTCCCCTCTCAAGGATAATGCGCGGAAATGTAACAATGTTTGATTGGGCATGTGTTGAAAGCTAGGGAAACGACATTAAATTTGATGCATCATGAAGTACCTTAACAAGCCAAGCTACATTGAGCTAGTGTCCGCTTCTTTCCCTTTAACAAGTCTCCACTTCCTTCGGGCTCGCACCAGAAGTTCATGAGGGTTGGATTAATCTCACATCAACTTTTACCTGACGAAAAACGCTGCAAACTCAAGATCTTAATGTTGGCCAGCTGCTCCAGAAGCTTGCAGAGAGAAGATACTATCATGAACTCCGACTGCCACGTGAAATCAAGGTGAGCCCCGATGAGTTCGCTCTGGTTCTTCATCCTGAACTTGGCCACCTTACCGGTGTAAATAAACTTCCTCAACTTAACCCATTCGAGCCTGACACTATTTCCAACAAGGTTGCACACTTCCACAACCAAGTTCTTCAGGGGATGGTGATTGGGTACGGCAATACGCAACGCATCAAATCCGACACAGCATGAAGGCTTCAGGGTGTTCAAGACAGGACACTAAGCCACCAGGTCCCTGAGTTGGGACGTGGTTAGGGGTATCCAAACAAGGTGAAGGGTTCAGGGTTCAGGTCCAAGGCCATCAAGTTTGTGAACCTGTAGACAAGTTCAAGAAACCCGATTCACTTTGACAAGAAATAAGATACAACTTATTCGTACAAGTTAACGATTTGTTCACTATAACAACCAAAACAAATCTTAATCTTAACAAACCTGTAGAACTTAATGTCTCACCAGATGAGCTTCAGGGTCAGTAAATTTTGAAGATGATCGTACACTTGTTTACACTTTCTTGGAGATTAAGGATTTCCTCCTCGTCAGCCCGCTCCTGCGCATATGCAAGATCAAGCTGAGAGGCCGCTGATTTTGTCATTTGTGAGGGAAATCAAATTCAATTACATATAAAATGTCGGGAATGCCCTCTAAATGTAAATTGACTTCTACTTATACACCCCTCTATAAGTTGTTTATTACTGTTCAATCCCGTAACTACCACTACCTCTCACTTAAATGCCCCAAAAAGGCCGAGGAGAAACAAAGAAATTCAAACTACCTGTCAAATTTGTAAGTCTAGGTAATTTATTAGTGTTGTGATTATGACAACTATTTTGCGATTTCACAATATTACTGTTTTCAAAATAAATCTCAACAACAACTGAAGGATTCGGCTCGCGATTAACGCATAATCGCAAACTAATCCTCCACACAATTAACAAACTAATACATTAATTAAAACAAGACTTACTTGTTGTAGTGTGTTCCCGAAGGACCGTTGCGATGAGGTATTGTTACCGGTCAGTTCACGATCACGAATGGATCGGATACGTGAACGTTGTTTCACGAATGGCCTTGATCCACAAGTTCTAAGACCTACAAGGACTAAAATGTAATAGTCCCTTTCTATCTGTGTGGATGTGGATATGGCTGGCCAAAAATTACCACTTGGTCACTTGCTTTCCTTTTCCTTTTATAAGGAAACCCAAGCTTTGATGGGTCATTTTTCCAAGTGTCAACATTTGGAAAAAATGGCTGCTGGATCAATTTTGCTTGGGCCCTCAATGGGCTTGAGCATTAATTTGGACAATAATGGGTGACTAATACCCAAAGTCCAACATCTCCCACTCACACATTATTGACCATAGTCAACAAAGTCTCAGATATTTACTTAGCAAGGATTTCGTGCGACTAGCATACATCGAGTGTGTATAGCTAAACTCAAGAGCACTCATAATGGCCACATGAATTGTAGCATCTCGATATCCTCATTACGTACCGTATTCCTTATCCTAGGCCTCATCTCATATCCCATTGTTATCACATGTGATTTCAAACAATTTTTTCGCTATTGTATTACACATAATACAATAGGTGCACCAGAACTACGAATCTCAGGAATATGATCGATGAAGAACCTTCTCCTTTATAAGTATTTCTTTCATCATGATAATGCTTGCTTTTTCTAGTTAGCCTTACTAGGTCGAATTATGAATCATGAGCTTTTCATAGACTTTCCAAGCTAGCAGCACAAAATCATACTTCTGAAATACGTTAAGGACCATAAGGATAATATCTCCGAAAACCAAGTTTTTGAAATTGGTCTCACACTAGGAAAAGAGAAATCACTCTATAATTTTCCATCCACTGGTCGACTAAGCAAACATGGTACTATCCACGTCCTATGATGTTCATTCCTTCGAAAAGGAGTGCAAGTGCAACACAAATTAACATCATACTAGAGCATCAGCCTCGATGTTTTACTGAACAACGACCTTAGTTTACATAAAACTGCTCTATGCTATCAAGACAGATTAATGATAAGTTTCACTTATTTCTTATCACTCGGATTCAAAAAAATCCTATGCAGCAACAAATACTTGCATTCACAAATCTCGCACTTTAACAAGAACTTATCTTGTAGTTAAGCAAGACGGCATCAACATTTTAGAAAAGATACTCGATGTAATGATGTTCATAAAACTTCCTCATCTCAACAAGAAATCAACGCATTGACTCTCACTGAGGTAAACACACGTATGAGTGGGCTACTTTTCTGTCTTACATGCATTTGTAAATGTTAATCAAAATAACATTCACAATTGTATTACTGATATAGTATCAAATTTCATTGAATAACAGATTCAATAGACACTATTTGAGCAAGAAACAACTTATTCACAAATCTTGGGACCTACGATATTTCTCAAAACATCATAAAGTACTACCTAAGATTTGGGATCATATCTCACATAGATATGTGTTTCATGCTTACTTCTTCACATATAACAACTAAACATAACATATGTTTATTGGTTCATCTAGGATAGCTTTGGATAAATAGTTGAAGACTCTCTTTAACCATTTCATTTATTATACAATGGTTACAAAAACCACAAACTCAGTTCTTATAATTGATTAGGAGACAGACACAAGTCTATTCATAGCTACTCCATAAGATAGTTTCTCCTAATAGCAACTAAATATATCCAAATGTTAATATCCATATATTCATATCTTAAGCCAAATTGGCATTAGTATAACCCATAATATCAGGTTTTAACCAAAATGATTGTACTACAATCATTTCCAAGTACTTTATAATTTTCTTGACCAAAAAGTCAATGAACTATGTTTGGATTACCGTAATCCAAAACATTCGCTTAAAGGACATCCATCACATCCTTTAGCTTATGAGGAATATCGGGATACAAGTCTTTATTCTAGAAAATGACCTTTTTAACTACTAGGGAACATTGGACTAATATCATCACACTCAAATCATTAAACTCAAACAATTTCTTGAAATCTTAAATTCAAGTAGTAATGAATCTCTCTAATATCTTTAAATTTTAAAGTTGGTCGTAAACCACACTTTGATTTTGTAAAGATATTTCTAGTCAATTTTGACTACATATGTCACTCACATATGATAACAAACCTTTTCAGAGCATTTAGTGTTGTTATCACAATACTCATCAATCAGTTCAAAAAATATACGATATTTCGTATTATGATCGAATTATGAAATGACAAGTTTAACACTGACTTGCATGTAGATTGAGGCTACTTCACAAACTCTATGTTTGGTTTCTCAATCTATGGATGCAATCGTCTTGTCAAAACATATGGGTTTATCCACCTAATTCTCCAATGAGAAATGCAGTCAATACATCCATTGGATGTAGCTCTAGATCAGGTAAGTCATTATTGCCAAAATTAACCTAACAGTCAGAAATCTCACAACAATTGAGAATGACTCCTCATAGTCAACTCTTTCATGTTATGTGATACTACTAAAAGTCAAGCAAGACTATTTATGCTTAATCTTGAGAATTCATTAATTCTCAAAATGTGCCCTATAGACAGGTCAACATTCAAACTAGTTCACAAACATAGTTTGGTCTTATCTATTCATTCATTGTATTGACTAATTCATTCTAACTGAGAACTGACACAGCATCCAGAATCATCTTATGTTCATTCTCATCTCATAGGATTTGCTAAAAGAAGTATCACTTGTATCTTTAAACAAGAGAACATTTTTCATACTTTCAACCTTTAGTCGTTGGCATGAAAAAACTTATTCTTTTAGCTTTATGAATTTCTAGTTTTTATAAATATCTCATATATCCATCATAACTAGAATTCATATCCTATAGAAGTTTTATTCCAAACTCCCACTAAAGTTTAGAATCATACTTCTACTAAGCCATAGATCTCACATACTCTCACTGAGATGAAGATCATTGGGATCATGAACTTTCGGATCATTTAGAGGTGGTTAAACACTATTTTCCTCCTCCACAAAATCCTTCCAGATGATTTTAACTTATCAATTTCATACAAGGTGGGTCATAACTCACCTATATTAATTTTGAAAAACTCATTTTTAAAAAAATATTATGTGGTACAAATGATCACTATCCTATTTGATTTGTTCACTTTCGAACATGTATCAACTTATTTGATACTTGTAAGCATTTTACAAAGACATTCTTTGTAAGATACTCACACAAATGGATGCAAGATGACCTACCCTCACAGTCTTGACCATATAATTCAGAATGAATTTAATACAACTCACGAATAAATTTAGTTATTTTGTGAATAGATCTAATAACTATTTTTCTATTCTAGAAGTGTTCACATGTAGGTAAATTTGATCTTTACCAAATTACCTTTTAGTCCTATCTTAGTTGGACAATCATGTGTTCTTGACCAACACAGTCCATTCTAGAATAACATAACTTGACATCAACTTCTGACGTTAAGTTATGAATGCAGAAAAATAATTACAATATAGATCACATAGATCAACATTCAAAATGAGAATCTATTTACTAATAACTATCGTAAATAAAGACTTATCTAGAATTCTAATCATAATGTTACTCAACTATCTAACAGAAACTAGGAGTCGTTAAAACTTGAACGAACATAGAGTATATAACACGTCATGTAGAAGCAGAGTTTACAGACACAATCTGATTGTATCAATTCCTTCAACTTTTACTCATGTAAGTAAACCAATATTGATGAAACTTACTCCAGTCAATGCTTATTGGGATTCAACAAAGATTTCACACATCTTTGTCATGTGGCCTGTCTCAACTGAATCAATCACTTAATTGACATTCAGTTTGAAAAATAGATCTAGACACATTCAATCCACTCACAAGTGAACTAAATAATTGTCTTGGCCATGCAACTTATCGCAAAATGCCATATCTTCAGACAGTTAAAATATTTCTTCTCAGAAATATTAGACCTTTAAATCCTCCTACCCTCATAACTTTTCTTTTGGGTTTAGTTCTTACTCTTTTGTTTTTTAATTATTCCATTTGCCTCAAACAGTTTTGATCAACCTTATTGTTGCTCCCACTAGAACAAACTTAAGTCACATACACTGTAGGATGGACTTTGCTAAGAGATAATTCTCTTTAAGCTTAAGGTGACAACACAAATGATATGCCGTAATGTTATCAATATACATTTTGGCCATTCATATGATCAAAACTTGTAGCCATGAAATAATTATTATGCTTAAACGTTTAAGCATATAACCAGCCTTAACTAGCTTGTTGATCACATTAAACATCTTACATAAAGACATTATCGTCAAGCAATCAACTCATAAATTGACCACATTCTCATATTAGACCACAATCATAATCATAGTCAATAGAACCTAGTGTTCTTTCAGCACATAGCTATTCACAAAGCTTAAAGAAAATTATGAAAGATACATTGTATGTAAAGAATTACATCAATAATACAAAATAATTTACTATACATTATAACTCTGAATGATTAAAGTCCTTGATTATCTCAGATTTGAAGTAGGTCACGGATATGTTTCCCCTCACAACTCCGAGAGTTAATCTCAAACCCTAATCATTCTAAGTTCTTTGATAGTAAATACAAGTGGATCTTTCTCATGGTAATAATCATGTTATTAAATAAACACTTTATTTAACCAAGATAACATATATCTGCATGATAAATAACCATGAAAAATACACAAAGTTCTAAACACACATGTTTAAGAACTTTCAACAAGACTTAACAAAAGTTTAAATGATTTACGCAAAATAAGGAGGGTCTAAAGATTACATGACTTGAATTGGCATGGATCCTATAATCCAAAGGCACAAGGATAAGGGAATTTGCAATTATATTCCCTAATTGAAAAGTGACATACACATCATCAACTTTGCAACTTCATTTGAGCATTAAAAGAAAATTTTCACAAAAAATTCACTTTTTATTCTCAGTTATCCAATTAGATGCTATAAAACGCCTTTAAACGTGTCATGTCCAAAAATAGAAAAATTTCATAATTTTCTCATCTTCGTCAAAACTAGAAGATGCTTGAACATTTGTATCCTATTGTGAACAGTTATTACCTCCAGCTCAGAAACAAATATGTATCCTATTGTGAACAGATGTTAAGTTTACTTTCATTAACTTCATACAATTCTTATATTCCTATAACTAGATACGACACATCAATATCTAGCCATTTGTGTTGCGTCTAATCGCAACACGTGCTAACCATAAAGCAATTAGGAATATTCTCAAAAAGATATCATCGTAAACTTGCAACACAATGCACAAGTTTTAGGATAAATACTCATATTTTTTCCAAGCTAAGATCAAAAAACTTATTTTTTGATCAAAAACGATAGTGTCTTATAACAAGAATTTGTTCATAATTGAGCTATAATACGTAATCAATAAGTCATGTTATTTCACATATTTTTATCGGTACACATACCTCAAAAAATATTTTTCGGACATATCCAAAAAATTAGGTTTGTCGAAAATTATCATAATAATTATCTAAACCAAACCTAATTAAGAGATTGACTTAAAATCTTTTATGTAATTGAATAAAATCTAATCTTATTCAATAAAAGTCATAGAATTTCAAGTCCATATGACTCGAAATCAAACTTAATTAAACAAATACACATATTTTTCAATCTTAAATGATTTATGTTTAACTCATAAACAATTTAGTCAATTTAAAGTCCAAAATTAAATACAAAATCTAATTTTGAACAACCAATAAATATATTTTAAAACCAATCCAAAATATATTTAAGTTCTTAAAATTATAAAAAATAACTTTAAAAACTTAATTTAGGAATTCATCTGTAATTTTCAAAATTTTAATTGAATAAAAACAGATTTTATTCAACCAAAATACCAAAAATCCATCCAAAAATCAATTTTGACTCAGAGTCAAAATTAACCAAAATCAGATTGGTCAAACCATTAAACCAGTCTAATTCGATTGGTTCAATTCGAAATTGACCCGGGGTATAAATTATTCGCAAAAATTGCAAATTTACAATTTTGCCCCTCTCATCTCCTTTCCCCTTTCTCTTTCTCTTTCTCTCTCTCTCGCTTTCTCTCTCCTCGATGAAAAAAGGACCATCGGCCACCTATAAGCACCGCACACTCACGGTAGTGATTCAATAGCCAAAAATGATCGAAATCGACTCTCCATCTCACCCCGAACATGACTATACCAACCTCGAGGACCGTCGCCCCACGGTTTGGCTTCACCATGGACATCTCCCCTCCGAGATCTTCAAATTTATAATCGTTGAAAATGCATCTCTAACGACAAACTCAATGAAAATGCGACGTCATATCATCGAGGAGTTGTGGTAGAGTAGATTCTGACTTATCTTAGGTCACGAAATGGTCGGATTTGGCCAGATTGATTGAGAGTGAAAATTAGGGGTAAAATTGCCGATTTATGGTTCATACGGATTGTGAAAAATGGCAAATTATAGTTTAATCCCTAGAAGTTCGCGCGTTCGCAGTCCGAGGACCAGTCACAGCAGCCGCAAAAACAAACTTCAATTCAATACCAAAGTTCTCGCGCGTGTGGGAAAAGGACAAATCCTTTACTCGAGCGAAAAACAAATTACAATTCAGTCCCTAGGTTGTAAATCAAATTACAAATAAGGGCAAGAGAATGTAACTTTCCCAAAATTAACATAAAACATGATTTTGGGATCAAATAATCATAATTAAATTTGATTTCAAACATCATACAACGACCAGAATAATACCTAAACTCACTCTAATACCAATTGAAGGATTCGGCTCGCGATTAATGCATAATCGCAAACTAATCCTCCACACAATTAACGAACTAATACGTTTATTAAAACAAGACTTACTTGTTGTAGCGTGTTCTCGAAGGACCGTTGCGATGAGGTATTGCTATCGGTTGGTTCACGATCACGAACGGATCAGATACGTTAACGTTGTTTCACGAATGGCCTTGATCCGTAAGTTCTAAGACCTACAGGGACTAAAATGTAATAGTCCCTTTCTATCTGTGTGGATGTGGATATGGCTGGCCGAAAATTACCACTGTGTCACCTGCTTTCCTTTTCCTTTTATAAGAAAACCCAAACTTTGCCACCTCATCACATGATATGAGTAAGCAACACATTTGATGGGTCATTTTTCCAAGTGTCAACATATCGAAAAATGGCTACTAGACCAATGTTGCTTGGGCCCTCAATGGGCTTAAGCTTTAATTTGGACAATAATGGGTGACTAATACCCAAAGTCCAACATCAATACTAACAAAATAAAAGCATGATTTAATTTAAGAGCATCTACAAAGATGATCATATCCATTTATATTAGCTTCAAGCTCCTTTCAAGTCAAATAGACCTAAATGAATTAATTGGTACATCCAAAAATAAAAAGAGAATAAACTAATGACAATTAAGCAGACCAGTGCACATATTCTTCGTATTCCAAGGTTGGTTGGTTCCATGACAGACCAAATTAAAACTATACATCAAATTCATCTCTAAAAAAAATGTTAAAACTTTGGTCAAAAGGATTCTTGATTTAATGAGGGGGTGAAACAATATGATTAACCAAGACATATGGGATTAACACCGATATCTCCCATCAGTGTCTCATTAGCCGCGTTCATAGTTGTTAAACGCGGCGGTCAATATTGCGCATGATAAGAAAGTTTCGTTAAGGAAGCTAGTAATATCTCGAAGTGTATGCTATATGCCCACAAGTCAATATCTAAACTATTCCTAAAAAAAAGAAAAGAATGGCAATGGTATTGTCCGCCATGTGTCTCAACTCTCAACCATGTGGACACTTTTAATGGAACTAACATATGAAAAACATTATTCCCTAAAAAAATAGAAAACAGTAACAAAATCAAAGTATATTGCAGTTAGGAACATCTAATGGAACCACAAGTACCAGAAGTCATATAGAAAAAACAAGGTCACAAAGACATAGCAATTAAGCAGACTAGTCCATATATTCTTTCTTATTTCAAGGTTCCATCAGAGACCAAAAGAAAACTATATATCAAATTCATCTTGAAACTAAAAAAAGTCAGAACTGGGACCAAATTGCATGGCCTAATCAATCTGAATTGCGAATTACCGAGGTGGTAAAATAGCCCAATTAACCAAGAATGACGGGGTTGATATCCCGATCAATCTATTGTGTGTGCACAGCTTGATATCTCGTATGACACTCTTCAGGTGATTGTGGATGCTGTTGCAAGAGCTAGCCACCAACCGTAGACCCAGACCAACAGTATGGCTTCAGAGCCTCTGCGAGTAGGACAGACCTCACAGTCTGCCGCGGCATCCACTCAGTCCCCCCTCCAATAGCTGGGCATCCTTCCTACACTGCCCTAGCACGATCCCAGTCTAGGGGTTGGACCTATTTAGGTACTGCTCCGGACTCTCTTTTGCTCGGTGAGAAGCTGGCACTAGTCATAGGACCGTACCTCTCTCGTACTTGCCAGGAGTTTGGGATGCGTGCCTTTACTGGTCGATTAGTGATACCTAAAGGTACTAAGCCTTTGGCTTCTACTACTTTGCGAGTTGAGCTGACGAGACTATGGGGCACCTCTGCCTGGCGCATGCTATCAGTCAGGATGGGTTTCTATTGCTTCCAGTTCACAGTGTCTGTAGATAAGGCATGGATTTGGGCAGCTGGCTCCTGTAAGTTGCAGACAGGTAGACTTTTTCTCCAACAGTGAGTTCCCTTCTTCAAACCCACTAGGCAGGAGATTTCAGTGAGCAGAGCTTAGATCCATCTCATAAGATTGAAAGTGAGCACATCACGACAGATATTGTCTTTGGATTGGCCAAAGTAGTGGGCAGGCTGATCAGGTTACACACAGCCACCCTAGATAGAGTAAATGGTGTACAGGTACAGGTTCTGGTTGAGATTGAGCCTGCTAAGGCTCGGCCATCTACGATCAGTTTGGTTCTTAACTATGACGAGGTTGAAGTTGAGATTTGGTGCCAGGACACCCCCTATGTCTGCTCCTTCTGCAAGGCATATGGGCACATTTAAAGCACTTGTAAGCGCCTAGCTTCATTAAAAACGAAGTAGCCAGCAGTTGTTACTACAACGATAGAAACCCAGGTTCAGATAGAGATAGATCATTAGGTTGTTGAGGCCCCCGAGGGGTGATACTAGAAGCCCATAAGTCATGTGATTTCTACCAACCCGAATCATACGACCTTTTTTCCCCTAGCAGAGGTAGATGCTTCTACCCTGCTGATGACAGGGAATGCTTTTATCGCTCTGGAGGAGGATAAGGAGTAGGATGGGACTGCTGGTAGGAAGATAGTTGTGGATGATATTCGGACAGTGGTAAATGAGAGCAGATTAGTCTTGTTATGTAGGAGTCCTCCTAGAGGGATATGGTAGATACTGGCAGTTTAGGCGACTCAGGGATAGGGACAGTACACAAGAACCATGAGCAAGCTATGGTTTTAGAGGTGAGAGATCTTGAGCAGAGTCCAATAGATAGCCCTATTGGCTTGGAGCAGCAAGTGACTATGGATAGGGTTTAGCCCCGAGTACAGGTTCTGACCTCTGATCCACTAACTCAGGCCCCAATACAGATTGAGGCAGAGTAGATTGGGTGCAGAGAGGGCATTTACCCATTCTTAGCATGCTCAACAAAGAGGCTATTGTGATTAATGACATGTTTGAGGCCAGCCAGAGGTGGGCATTGATGATTGGGGGCCAAACTTGGGCGGATCCTATGTAGGAGATCACTGAGGATGAGCAGATTCAGCTACCTTTTATGAGGGGACAGTATAGGCACATGATGGGTACGGCCTAGATAGCTCAGCCCCTACAGGGCCTATGAATATTCTATACTAGAATATTTGGGGTATCGGATATGTACATGCTTGTACCTAGTTTTAGGAATACTACTTGTGCTACAGGCCATATTAGGTGGCCATTGCAGAGCTGATGATACCTTTTAGCTCCATCTATGATCGGTTCTGGGCATCACTAGGGTATCGGCTTGTTAGAGCTACTGATAGAGGGGCGATGACCCCTAACCTTTGGGTGCTCACCAGTCAGCCTACCTCTCTGCCATGGGATAACCTGATGACGCTGCTGTCAGGACTGTTGATATTGATTGGGGACTTCAATACTATCCTGGGAGACTATGAGAGGATGAGCTGCTCATTGCCCGTCATCTAGTCCTGCATCGATTTCTAGGTATATATCAGTTATGTAGGACTGATGGACATTCCTCTAACAAGTACATAGTACATATTCTCCAATGGGAAGGCGATAGGACATATGGAGTCTCAGTTGGACCATGCATTGATTTCCCCAGAGTTCATGGATCTCTGGCATTCGGTGTAGTTTTGGGCTCTGTTCTGAAATGCCTTAGATCACAGGCCTATTGTCTTGGAGTGTAGAGAAAATGGGGTCTCCAGGGACTCCAAACCCTTTTGATTTTAGTCAATATGGACATCTCATACAGAATTTTTGGCCTTGGTGAGACAGACTTGGCTAGTTTGGGCAATGGCAGACTCTGCAATTTTTTTATTGATAGGTAAACTACGTTGACTAAAGTGGGCACTACTTACCTAGAACAAGGAGGTATTCAAAGATATCAGACAGAACCTAATCGCTACAGAGACCCAGATTGAGACTGAGGGGACTCTTGATGATCTGGTCATTGAGGAGATAGAGGTGCTCAGGGAGTACAATGTCACACTAGAGCGACAGAGTACCTTCCTTAGACAGTAGGCAAGGGCATCCTAACTTTGGGATGGGGACAGGAACTCCACCTTCTTCCACCGCAGTATACAGATTCACAAGAGTGAACTGGGTATCTCATCGATAATGATTGATGGCTAGCTTTCAAAGGTTCCTAGTAGCATTTGAGAGCAAATCATTTCTTATTACCGACAGATGTTCGAGGACTCAAACCCTTCATTGGACTTGATAGTGATTGGCCTACTAGATTCATTATTATCGAGTCGTGTTAGTGAGGATTAGAATGCGCAGCTAGTTCGGATCTTATTATTAGAATATGTATGCTAAACTATCTTTAACATGAGCCCGAATAGTGCCCTCAGTCTAGACAATTTCGATAGGTATTTATTTTAGAGTGTGTAGGAGATAGTGGGCCCGAATGTGGTTTATACTGTATAAGAGTTTTTGGCTTCCCAGTATCTTTCGATCAGGCTCAATGCCAACTTTGTGGTGTTGATCTGGAATATTCTGGGACCCAGCGTGTGTAGGATTATAGGCTCATTGTGTTGGGCAACTTCATCTACAAGCTTGTGATGAAGCTTTTGGTCTCTCAAATTGGTACGATCCTCGACTCTCTGCTCTCTTTCCATCAGTTTGGATTTGTACCAGGTCGCAAGATTTATGATTGTATGGCGCTAGCTTCGGAGGGTATCAATTATCTTAGCAAAGGATGGAGTGGTGGCAATATGGCCATCAAGGTGGATATCCGGAAGGCTTTCAATACCCTCCACTGGGATTTTTTGATAGTGGTACTTCACGCTTGGGGATTTATCGATACTTTTGGAGAGATGGTGGTCAGCATTCTGCACTTGTCAGGCTTATCGATTTTGGTTGATAGGGTTCTGGCAGGATATTTTGGATGCTCACAGGGGGTGCACTAGGGTGACTCACTGTTATAATTACTATTTATTGTGGTCAGAGAGATCTTTACCCAGATGTTTCAGAGGGCAGTATACCAGGGAGATTTCATAGGCTTTTGGGAAAAGAATCTTTAAGTACCCTGTGGTTTGCAAAAAAATCACTTTAGTACCCCGTGGTAAAGAACCCTTAATTCGAGTCATACCTCACCAATTTTCCATCACTTTGGTCCCAAATTACGATACTGCCCCTCCCTAAATCAGAATCTAACCAAACCCAATTCAACCGGACCGGACCTATATTCAATTTAACCTAATGGGGCGTAGAAAATAAAATATGACTTGGATTAAGCTGAAATTTTACAAGAAGCATCCTAAAAATACACAAGAATTACACAAAACATTTCAAGAATTTTAGAGGCCTGGAAGTATTTTTTTTATTTTTTAAAACGCTAAAATTTTATAAAATCATATAAAATAGAAAATACATCCAATTAAGTTGAAACTTGTACTAGGGATGCATTTTAGTTCCTATATTTATTGGAGGTTCTTAAGGTTTCATGGGACAAGTTTCAACTCAATTGGATGTATTTTCTATTTTATACAATTTTACGAAGTTTTAGCACTTCGAAAAATAAAAAAATACTTTTGTGCCTCTAAAATTCCTAAAATGTATTTCTTAAATCATATGTATTTTTAGGATTCTTCCCAATGGGACAAGTTTCAACTTGATTGGATGTATTTTCTATTTTATATGATTTTACAAAGTTTTAGCACTTTGAAAAACAAAATTACTTTCGGGCCTCTAAAATTTTTGAAATTTTTTCCGTATGTCCTACTTATTTTTAGAATTCTTCTTGTAAAATTTCAGCTCAATCCGAGTCATATTTTATTTTCTACGCTCCATTGGGTTAAATTGAATATGAGTTCGGTCTGGTTGAATTGGGTTTGGTTAGGTTCTGATTCAGGGAGGGGCAATATCGTAATTTTGGGACCAAAGTGATGAAAAATTGGTGAGGTATGACTCGAATTAAGGGTTCTTTACCACAGGGTACTAAAGTGATTTTTTTGCAAACCACAGGGTACTTAAAGATTCTTTTCCCTAGGCTTTTTAGCAGGCTAGGGCAGCACTTTCCTATCTCATCTACTCTATGCTGACAATATCATCATTTTTTGCTAGTCTTCTAAGGCCAATTATCGTACGCTACTATGGGTTCTTCAGGATTATGTAGTAGCATTGGATCAGTACTACAACTCAGTAAAGTCCTAGGTCTATTTCATCGAGAATATGACATCTAGATAGTGCAGAATATTGTTGGATATATTGGGGATCTTAGCAAGTGAGCTCCCGTGAACTTATCTTGGTATTCCTCTATTCTGTGGACCTCCTCGTTGGAGTTACTTGTAGGGTATTGCTGACTCCATCATCAATAAGTTTACCCGATGGAAGGGGTCCTCACTATTTATGGCAGGCCACATATGCTTGGTATAGACGATCATCCTAGGCTCGCTGACACACTTCGTGATGATCTACCAGTGGCCAATAGCACTCTTAGAGTGGGTAGATTTGTGCATGAGGAACTTCATGTGGACTAGTGACATCTATCGTTGGGCTTCCTGCACGGTGTCTTGGGAACGTATATATGCCCCATGAGAGGAGGGTAGGCTGGGCCTTCAATCAATCAGACAGGTGAACCTAGTTTTCTTGAGACAACTTATTTGGTCTATACTACACAACTCGATTAGCTACTTTGTCTATATCTGTGACTGCCTAATTGGCATGGCAGACATTGCAGAGATATGTGTGCTCCTCTATTCTAAGGGGAGTACGGAGCTCCTTACCAAACATTGTCTGCTCTTCCTGGGTGTTGGTCGGGGAAGATTCCAATGCCAACTTTTGGCTGGACAATTGGTTGGGATATGTGATTACTGAGTGGGTCGGTCTTCTAGAGCATCTTTACCTGTGATGCACTTTCACAGTGGCAGATTATTAGCATGACAGGTGCAGGCACATTCACCAGAGATTCTGCAAGGCATTCTCCAGGATTATTCAGGATATTTACAGATATAGGCTTAGCCTGCCAAGCAGTGATAGGATGGTCTGAGTCCATACCTGGGATGGCATTCTCACCTCTAGAGCTTCCTATGACCATCTCTGCCCCACTCACCTGCTCGTACGTTAGGTCTCTTAGATCTAGGATATAGTGATTCCACTGCGGAGGTCTGTGTTCCTATGGTTAGCCATTCTCGGGGCTCTACCTACCACTGATGTCATGCTTCATTGTAGTTTCATGGGCTCGAGCGTGTGGTGTATGTGTATGGTAGAGGTGAAGTCACTAGACCACATGTTGATCCAATGCCCAATCGTGGCTGCCCTCTAGAGGTATGATTTCAATCTTTTTGGGGTCCCGTGGAGACCTTTCCTAAGCTTTGTCAAGCATATTGTAGAGGTGATGCGACAGAAGTTCAGCCCACATGTAGATATGCTATAGCGAGTGGCAGTGGTGACTGCTAGCTTGCTATTATAGATGGAGCATAATGCATACATTTTTCGAGATCAGCGCTGGATCCTGGATGCTTTACTCATGCTATTCCTTCATATTGTAAGTAAGACCGCTATGTTTGACACTGGATAGTGTTTCTCCTTGCAGCGGGAGCAGACTCTACTTTGGGTTCTCTTATTGCACTGAGGCGAGACTGAGTACCGCGCATTATCGAGGTGACTTGGCAATGCCCCCTCCCCCTCCCCCGGGCTGGCTCAAGTGCGATACAGATGGTAACTCTCTGGGCGCCCCAGGATAGGGCCGTTCTACAGGAGTGTTCCATATGTGAAAGGGTTTCATATAGGGCTACTTCAGCCATCCTATACCGAGCTATTTCACATTTGAGGTGGAGCTCCTAGCAGCCATACTTATAGTTAAGTTCGCACACCAGCATGGTTGGCATAGACTGTAGCTTGAGACAGACTCTATGTATGTGCTATCGAGATTGCAGACGCTACAGGTACAGATCCTGTGGCACTGGCGCTTATGCTGGTTGCGCATGCTTTAGCTGAGAACTCATATGCAGATACATATCACGCATATTTTCTACGAGAGGAATATGGCAGCAAATGCTCTGATGCATCTCACGGAGGTCGGTTGGTAGACGACCTTCCCCGCCTCACTCATTTATATATAAAATTCAAATATACAGTGATTGTCAATATTGTCAAGGGATGAACTTGTAGAATGGCTGCCCAGACATGTCCCGACCATTCTCAGACATGTCAGGTTTGATTGTCTGCCTTGACTATCAGGTTTGTTGGTTGGGATAGTTCATGGCTAGTTTCCTTCCTCCCACCAGATCACCAGGCTTGTTGGCTATCTGGTCAGGAGTGATATGTCCCACGTGACGGCCAGGATTGTTAGTTTGCAGGTGGGATATAGGCTTCAGACAGTTTTGTATTTTTTTCATTTTTATTGATGGACTGTTCATAGAAAAAAAAACAAGAATGACGGGGTTAATAGCGATATCTCCAAACCCCCCGAGCTAGCCCTACCACCAAGTTGGCTGGCTTTTTCTTCTACCAACTCCACTAGATTTTCATCAGGTTCCTGCTGAACATATCCGTACCGATGCTGCACTTTTCCACGACCAAGTTCTTAAGGGTAGAGTAAATGTGTTCGATATCCAATCCGTTCACAACATTACAGAATCAAAGCATCAGGGTGTTCAAGATAGGGCAAGAAGCCACCAGCTCCGATGACACTCCATCTTCAAGTTTAACTCCATCTTCTTCTCTCTTCTTTAGAAATCGTCCTCTCCTCTGATCCCTCGTTTTGGTTTGGACTTGGTAGTAATGTTTCTGTGTTTAGCGTTTCTGGGTTTTGTTTAGGGTGGTGGTTCGTTTATATAGAAGTGGAAGGCGGTGAAGAACGCAATGAAACTTTCTTGATATATAGTTTGCATGTTACTTTACAAAGATATATTTTTAAATAAAATTCGACAATGCTCAATTCGATTATTTTGGTATTGATAAGCCACAATCTAGCTGAAGGTATACAAGGTGTTATAAGTCTTTGGCTTTCAGCCAAATTTGTTTACCAGACTTGGGCCATTCGCAATCCACATTGTTAATATGAGGAACGCCAATTGAATTGAAAGATGAAATACGCAAGAGATAAAATGAATACGCATATTAAAACCAATAAAATTCAGTATTACGTAAGAGATTAAATTAAATAAGCAAGACTCTTCACAAATCTAGAATATAATAAAGGTTTTTATCTGTTAAGTCTATAGATTTACCCGAATGAACCAACCAGTCCACATTTTGCTGATCATAAGAACTTTGAAAATAGCTTCAAGTTTTGTAAAATTAATATCGAACTAAATAATAAAATTAGAAAGTATTGACAATCACTGTATATTTTAATTTTATATATAATTAACAATGAACTATGTTTTTAAAGAAAGTGTCTTATTATTATTATTATATATATAGCTAGTATATACAGTATGGGAACGATAACAACCGCAATTCTCATACATTGGTTTCTATTGAATGAGGATTGAACTCACTAAAAATTCTATCGTCATAAAATTTAAAGGGGAAAAAATGACAATAAAAAAGAGCTACCTCGATGACATTATGATACAAACCGAATTCTCACTCCCAACCAAAGAGTGAAATATTATAGTATCATAATGAATTGATTTCATACTTATTATTTTGCTCACTTGACTTCCATTTTTGGCCCGACTTCCATTTTTGGCACGGTGCCAGAATTAAAGTCAATATAATCTTTAACTTGATGATTCTTGTTGACTTTCATTTATCGGTAACTATGATTATGATGGACAAATTTATAAGTGTGAAAAACTAATCAAATTGTGGAGATTCTAACAACATTCAATCATCCATTCTAATTCATTTTATAGTGATATGAATAAATTCTTACATCCGTAAAAGTAAAAACAAATTGACATGATGTCTAAAAGTAAAATTGTACTCTTATTACTCAAAAATTATAATAATTATAAATAACTTAATTTCAATCTGAATCATTTTGATGTTGTGCTCCTTAAAATGTTTATTTGTTGGGTGATTTAGCTAACTAGGAATAACTTCATCTTTAAAGAAATTAAGCCTATCTCCCTAAATACTTCAATGCTCGACTCTAAGTTTGCTTTGAATTTCTGCAGAATACTAAAACAACAATTTTGATTGCATATGGCAGGGAGCCTTAACACACATTATGATCAATTGTGACACAATATAAGTGCTTCAAGCCAATTCACTTCTTGAAGCTGCGCTCATGAATATCCAATTAACCTTATCAATGATTCCAACAAGGTAAAAACAACAATTGAAATAGATTCACTGGTTGCGTTGATCTTGCTAATTAGTGATCCATGACCACGATCACTGGTTTAGGAAAGACTTGTTTTTATCCACATCTTTACTCGAGTAAGTGCATTCCTGAACTCCAAAATTTAGATCTGTAGATTATAATTATAAACAATACAGATTAGCTTCTACCCTAACGAATTAGTTGCATCTCAGCGCACGAAGTTTGATGTACCATTATATTTGAACTTTTCAATTTAGCATAAGCAATTATTAGCATTTTCCCTCAAAAACATCTCGCTGAAGAACTTTCGGAAAGCACAACATCTGGAAAACCTCATCATTTCAAACATTTGCTCCGTCTAATGTACAATGTGACCTTGCCATTCGACCAAACATGCCATTTTTCAAGAAATATTTCTTTACGATGATAATATGCTAGGAGATGAATCCTACATTTAAACTTTGAGACTAATTAATCCAGAGTAGTCTATTTGTCGGTTGATTTTTTGGTCCAACAAGAAAGAAAGTGGACTAACAATAATGCCACAGAACACAACAATTAAGCAGAGCGGTGCATATATTCTTCTTATACCAAGGTTGGTTCAATGACAGATTAAATTTGTCTCGAAAATTTAAAAAAAAAAAGTCAAAAGATACATCAAATTGCACGGTCTAATCGATCGGATTCACAAAAGTATGGTGGGTTTTGAATCGCTATCTTCAAATTCCGGTTAGCAGCAGGCGTTTGCTTCAGCTCCCTGGCTCTTCCTAGCACAAACGTCATCAAATTATCATCATAAACTTTGTGTTCCATCTGTGGAATATGCAGATTCACATTCTTCAGGCAACGGCCGACTCTCAAGATATACTCGATGAACTTCATCTGATAGAGTGTCCCTTCAAATCCACGAACATTGAGCACTTGGAGACTTTCCTTTAAACAAGTCGCCGTGGTGACGGACTCTTTCAAGAAATCACTGAGGCTGGTTATTTCGTACGGAGCCTCGTAGTTCTGCACCAAATGGAAGGATTGATTAAGAAGAAACCGAAAAGGTTATTTGAATTGCCAAATGAAGATTATTAGTGTACTTACATCGAAGATCCTTCTGTTCCGGTTGCATAAAGTGAGTGTGTGTATTCTTGGGCAACTTGCGAGCATGAACTTGATACCGATGAATTCCTTGACGTGCAATTCGGTGTTCAAAGTAAGATGTTGGACGTTTAGGTACGAGTTTGTGTAGTAATGCCGGTCTCCACTTGGGACGATCTGTTTCGAATCAAAGCAACGGCATTATGTTGACACATATTGTCAACATTAAAATAGCAATTTGGATTAACCTCGCACTAACAACTTACCTGCAGAAAAGCGCTGCAGACGGTCAAGAACATAACATCCCCAAGCTGATCCAAAAGCTCGCAGAGAAGAGGTCCCGCCACGAACTCCAACTGCTCCCCGAAATCAAGGCAAACCTCGACGAGTCCGGACGTGTTCCCCATGTAGAACCGGGCCACCTTCCCTGAGTAGACAAACTTCCTCAACTTGGTCCCATTAAGCCGGAAAATATCGTTACCGAGCTTGCAGTTCTCGACCACCAGGCTCTTCGGCCTCGGGTTATCGGATACGTAAATATGAAATTCCTCCAATCCAGTACAGAATGCAAGCCTCAGGTGGTTCAAGATCGGGCAAGAAGCCACCAGGTTCCTGAGTTGGGACTTGGTTATGGTCATCCAAGCAAGGTCCAGGGTCTCCAGGTTCTTGAAGCATGTTAACCTTAAGAAGCTGAAGAAAACCCGAATTACTTTTTCTAAAAATACGAGATTTATATTCATTAATGAGGAAAAGAATCTTGAAATGTGAACCTGTCGGCGTCAAAGTTGCACCAGATGAGCTTCAGGGACTTCAGGTGTTGGTGGTGATCGTACACTTGTTCTGGAAGAGGGTAGCCATCTTCCGGGTCTATTTCGCTGCCTTGTTCGCGTCGAGGATCGTAGAATTCGAGCTCCAAGTGCTTCACTCCCCGAGAAACCGCAAAGCGGATGAAGTCGTCGACGTCGAAGTGGTAGCCGTGTGGCTTCGACAATGAGAGGCTGAACCTCTCGATTGGGGTGGTCCCCGCCTGGTTGAATGTGATGAAGTGGCGGACGTAGCTCACGAATCTTGCCCTCTTTTCCTTTTGAATCATCTTTGGCTCGTTTCCCCGGACGAACTTGCCCTCGTTGAAGTTCAACTCCTCCATCACTTTGTTGAGAATTTCGTAGTTTCGGACTTTGGAATATAATTTTCGTGCGCAATTTTGGATAGCGTTTCTGGGTTCGGGTTCTGTTTCGTTTTTATAGAAGTAAAAGGTGGTGAAGAACGCTATGAGGATTTCTTGGATATATAATTTCCATGCTCATTATAGTCTCTTGGATTTTGAGGACCAGAATGGGCTCATCCTGTAACTACTAAGTAATCAAGGGACAAAATAGTAAAATTTCCCAATAAAACAAGGGAGATAGTCGCCGGCGAAGACAAAGAGGAATGACGTCATGCACATGGGACCAAAATCAACCTGCTTTTGTTGCTAATTATTGTTGTTGTTATATTTTCTATTATACTATTATTTAAATTATTTGAAAAAATTATAATTAATATTATCAAATTAATTACAACAGATTTGTGCGATAATTATTAAAATATTTGTTCGAATATGATCAAATAGTTTATACTATATTGATAAAATATTTTTTTATGTTATCATTAAATATTTTTTACTTTTATGATCAAGAAGTTTAATTATTATGATTAAATACTTTGCACTGTAGTTTAATTATTATGATTAAAATAATTTATCTTTTTTTCAAATAATTTTACTTTTATGATTAAATAGTTTGTTCTATTATGATCAAATAGTTTGCACTGTATTGATTAAAAAAAATATTCTATTATTATCAAATAGTTTACATTGTAATGATAAAATAATTTACTATATTATTATCTTATTTTGGTGAACTGTGTTCAAATAATTTGGTGAATAGTGTTCAAATGGTTTGGTCATGTATGTTCAAATTGTCCTATTTTTTCAATTGGTTTGGTCAGCTGTGTTCAAATAGTTTGGTCAATTGTGTTCAAATGATTTGGTCAGCTTTGTTTAAATAGTTTGACCATGTATGTTCAAGTTGTCCTGTTATGTTCAATTGATTTTGTCAGTTATGTTCAAATAGTGTGGTTAATTATTCTCAAATTATTTGGCCATGTATGTTCAAATGGTT
>SOPF01027693.1:0-23324 GCA_012979155.1 Hypericum perforatum | reverse complement strand
TATATATATATGTATGTGTATATATATGTATGTGTATATATATATGTATATATATATATATATATATATATGTATATATATGTATGTGTATATATATATGTATATATATCGTTTCCATGTTAATAAAATATGCAGAACTCGTCGTGAATTTAGAACAAAAAAGATTACTAATCATTTTGAAGTAGAATTTGTGTTACTCCAGTATTATAGGAGAAATAAGTACAATGAATGAATTGAAAACAACAACATAAATTGTAGGACTTTTTGTAAGAAAACCAACCAAACCACCTAAGCCAGTTTTCTTGTGCAGCTCTTTGGTGTGTGCAATGAATGGAAATTTGGCTCCCTTGAATTGTTGATTCTGTGGCTTTTGGACTTCAACAATTGCTTGGAACTAATGGAAGGCGTTTCTTCTGTATCCGCTTTAGCCCTGCAAGAAGAAAAAGGAAGCTAGGTTAGTGAGCATCCATTGCTGATATTTCTTACTAGACAATGGTACCAGAGAGATTGCAAGATACTTCTTGCTAGATAATGGTACCAGAGAGATGGCAAGATGGCTCACCGAGGCCTCGCAAGTCGTTCGACTGCTTGTGATCTTCCATTTGTCGAGCTATTTCCCATTTTGGGAGCTACAAGCTTCTGCTGTGAAGAAACTGTGTGCCGCTGTGGAGTTCTGGACAGCGTCCTGCCCACTTTCTCTCTTAGAACCTGCAAGTGGGAAGCTTCATCTTTCTGCAGATTGCAAAAGTCATTGTAAATGGACACTTAAGTCGAATGATTTAATTAGAACATTCTTCGGAGCAATGACTTACTAGTAATTTAGTCTGATGTCTGTCAGGTGTAGCAGATGTGGTTATCTTCTCAGGAAGTTTCTTCTCCACGATTGCTTCCTTCAAGATTCTCCTTTCCTATAGAGCGAATATTAGATCATTCTGAGAGAAATCTCGATGTACCAATGGGTACCAATGGAGCAACCAAGGATATGTTATGATCTGCTTACATCAGTTCTTAGCCGAAAAGGCTTCGGATTAGTTGGTTTCGGCTTTCTTTGCCTCAGCTCCTCTGGAATGGTTGCTGTAGTTGCATAGGTCTTTTTAGGCAATGTACCTCTTAGCTTTGCACTTTGTACCTGCTTGGAAAACCAACCAAATTAAGCACTAAAAGGAACTTAAAATTTTCACTATATCTATCTCATTAAGTATAAATTGGCATAATTTTAAGACCTTTGGATTCTCTTTCCGGCTGTGGAGCTTGCCAAGTGATTTATCTTCAATGTTGCTGCTATGATCTTCAAATCCTCTGCAAGAAACAATAGAATTTCTTTAGCGTACAATGTTCCAGAAACTAATAAGAAAATCTGCTATTCGAGCCGGCTTTCTACCTATTTTTATCGCCTGACGTGGACTTGTTTTCCTTGTCATCGGTGTCATCCTTGTCATCTAATGACAAATCCTTCTTAGTGCAATCATTGGATTCCTTCTCTAAACCTGAACCTTTAATGTCTTCTGCATCTCCTCTAACTGTGGTATTATCATCTGCCTTATCGTCTTGCGGAGTCGCACAATTGTTCGAGCCACTTCTGCTATAGTCCAGCAGAGAAGCTTCATCATCGTTGGACTTTTTTGCAATCTCATTCACAGAGTAATCATTTTTAACTCTGTGATGCAAGCTCAAACCATCATACACCCTGCTCTTCACCTCGCGCACCCGCAACAGCTTCCCTTTTGCATCCGAAGGTGGCCGTCTATTGCAACCCAACACAGGCTTCTTCACAGTGCCAATCTCAAGCTTCTTCATTGTAGTACACAAATCCTTAACCGGAGTCTTCAGTTCCATTGCCGTTGGTTTCTTCCCCTTCACTGCTTTCCTCGGGGAACCAAATACCAAAGCCTTCACGACTGCATTGTTATTTCCCACTGCAATGGACATTCCCTTCAGATTCCTTACGCTGCGAAATGCATCCAAGTTCGACAACTGCTTCCTGTTCCGCGGAGTTGTCAAAGCCTTGGGCACTGTAGAGGACTGCTTCAACTTTGGATTAGGAGTCCCAACAACATTCCTACTAGGATATTTGGCTTTGATCTTCGGTTCAACGAGCCTTTTCGATATCGAAGATATGAGGGCTAATCTCGACACCCTCGGCTTCGGCGGTACTGTCTTTGGACACTTCAAATTCGAACTGTTACAATAAAAATTAGCAAACATCAGTAAGAAAACAAAAGGAAGCATCAAAACCCAAAACCATCACCAATCAACTGAAGTTACAAGAGGCAATCAAAACGCTTGCCTTGAATCCGTCCTATACAATGCCTTCCTAAGCCGAACATTGGGGCTCCTTGCAGCCATGACCTGCAGAGTTCAGTAGCTACAAGCTAACTCAAAACATCCAATTGGGCGAACCCGAAAAATGACAGGATCTACTCGATTACAACTAACCCGAAGAACGAAACGCTTGTAGATCTCTTCTGAGTCCATTTCTTCTTCATGCTTCTGATCACATCCTAAACAAATCCAAGCAATAAAAAGGAACCCAGAAGCGAAACGTCAGTAACAAACTAATCTTCTAACTAACTATCTCCACAGATCTTTAAATTCAAGGAAAGAGAGAATCTTTTGGATACCTAGAAGGGGAAATTCACAAAGCAACAACCTATAGTTAAAAAGATGCTAACTTCATCCTGCAATTTCAAACAAAGAAAGAGCAGAGGAATACTGACCAACTCGAGAGCAGAACCAGTAGCGGTCATTGACGGGAAGGTAGCGCTCGGGTGCAGCGAGGTCTACGAACTTTGGGGCCTCAATGTTCTCGTAAAACAACTCGTCCTCGTAGACCTCATCGTCCCCTCCATTACCCTCGTCAACCAGGAACTTGGGCTCCTCCACCATACCCATACCGCCACCCGAATGACGAAAGAGGAGAACCCGAAAGTGAAAGGGGAACACGAGGAAGCGAAGGGGAGGTTGGAGAGAGCAGGAGAGGGTGGAGCGTTCGGGTGGTGGATGGATCCAAGAGGGTTGGTTGCTTGGTTTAAACTTTAAAGAGAGAAATGCGTTGTTTTTTACTTTTTTTAATAAAAGTAGCCGTTAGAGAGGGGGAAAAGCTGAAAGGAAAAAAAAAAGTAAGTGTTTACCGTTTTTTGGGTGAGATGGGCCTGGTTTAAGAAGTTCAAGGCCCAATAAACTGAATTAGTCCGTGGAACGAGGTTCTTAAGTTGTCGGCCCATTAATGGCGATACTTGTGTGGGTGGGTAAAATTCACTTATTATAACTAAACTATTAGTGATTATTATGAAGGTTAATGCTTAGTTAATTACTATTAGTTTAAGCTTGTTTGTTTGATAATATTTACAGTATCCTTGTTTTTAAAAATCGTCTTCTAATAGTTCCCTGAAAACATGGTTTTCTTATAGTCTTCGTGACTGTTGTATTATAGGAAAAAATATATATCTCAATCAAATTTAAATTTAAAGTTGTGATTTGAGTGACCAGAAAATAATTTCTGATGTGGTATTATGTGGCAGAAACGCAATTTTATAATTTCGAACCGTTGCCGACGTTGTTGCACTAGGGTGACTCAAATTAAATGGAGCGGGCCAAAGAAGCATGCATGGAAGGATGGAAAACGTTAAATCAAATTAAATGATATGGGTCCCTTAAAAAAAGTTAGGTGCCAAAGAACACCTAGTTGCTTTTTGGATCAATTACATATCTTAAATTTGAGTGATTCGGAAATTTAAAATGTTAAAATTGTTGTAGAGGATTTATAGTCACCATTTAAAATTCATATCATTCGAAGATAAATAATTGGATTCAATAATATGTTGAATACTTTTTATATACGTATGGTCTCCGGCGGACTTGCTATTAAGAATTTAGATTAAAATCAAAGATGTAACGTGATTTTTATGCACTAAAATCTTTCTAAAGTTATATTGGTGAAACAGAATAAAAATATTATTTTAGAAAAATTATCAAATCAAAGAGATTTATATTTTTTTTTAAATGAAATCAACGAATTTTGAAAAAAAGAATAAAGCATAAATAAATGCATAAATAATAAATGTTAAAACTAATAAAAAAAATATATTTTATATTCAAATTACATAAATCTTGACTTTTAACGTCATTTAAATGCTACATTCGTTTGAAATATTTTTTTACAACAAATGAAAATCACAAAAACTATTCGAGAATAATTTAGCACATGAATGATGATGTAAAATCTGTAAAATAAAAAAATTAAAGCAAATAATATCTTAAAATATTTTTTTAATTTACAAAATATGTAAAAAAAATATTTATTTAACAAAAAATCGATATCAAGATTTTTATCACTAAGATTCATTAAAAAAATATTATTTATTACCATAAAAGAATTATCCCATTTTTTACCAATTTAGAGAAGTTATCACTTTAGAAAATATCATTTTATAAATATTTTACTATAGATATTTATCTCACGGAACCCATGCATTTTATTTTTTGGTTGTACAATGTCTATCTCATACCAATTTTTCAAAAAGTGGTGCAGTATTGTATTTTTATCGTGCACCACCAATTTAGAAAATATTTTGTGACAAAATGTATTTTTTGACAAGTATTTTGTGACAAAATGTGGAATTGGAACAATGAAAAATCTTGGGAAAGAAGGACAGCAACCATACAAAAAAATTGGAGTAAGTGCACACACTTTCGAGTCACGGTTGGACGTCGTTGTCATGTCATTTAGTCCGCAAAAAAAATTAGGATAATTTTCGAAAACAAAATTCTTAGAAAAGGACGAAATTGCTGGAATTGAATGAAATGGACAAACAATTTCTCATAAACTGTTAGTTAGGTCACATTCCCTATATAAGGCAACGGCAGGCAGGAGCCTTCAATTTCCTACCGACCCCTTTCATTTTGGGTAGCTCTCTCTTTGATTTACTGGAATTAAAAGTTTCGAATTAAAAGTTGCCTCATAAACTGTGAAAAAGTAATCATCCCTTATAAACCATTCCTTATCTTCATCCGGTTGAACCTAATTCAGTGGACCGACTTGATGAACTGATTCTTTTATCCTGTTGTTTATTATAGTGAATATGTTCTAATCTTAGGGTAATTACGATTTTATGTCCATCAGAAACTTAAAACCTGGGTCGACTGAAATTGCTCATTTCGCATTCCATCCATCTCAATGTAGTCACAGGATGAAAGGTCATCCACGAAGCACCAGATGAATCGTTGACCAAGCAATATTAACTTGTTCAGATTTTTGTTTAGGGTTCGAATTATATTGAATATTTATTAAAAAATTCAAATCATATTTTATATCCCGCTAGGGTCAGAGGGTCAACAACAAGATCATATTCTATTTTCTCTAATTTTTTTCACATAATCAAATAAATTTGCACATATCATGCATTATACATCAACATTCAATTGAAAATACAAATAACGTCAATTATTTTAATTTATGTTGAATTAGAGACACAATGTATCCTTTCATGTTCCAGGTAGGTAAACAATTTAACTAATAAAAAACAAAGAAAAATAATCTTGATTGTGTCATTCTTCAAAATATATTTTGAAATTTTCAAACAACACAATAAATACGTAACGGTAAGAGAGTAAGTGTATCAATTAGAAAATCTGACATTACAATCTCAAATTAAGATTAATATATGTACAGAGTTCAAAATATAGCAAAAGGGTAAGGCTGATATACAAGAAATTTAAATAGATTTTAAACTATACACAGGAATTATTTATTTCCAAGAATATCTGCGGATATAGATAACGGGTGATATAAAATCAAAAAATATATTGATCTCTTAACCAACTCAATAATAAAATCTAGAGTTCAGCTAGAAAGCCAAGCAACAAAAATCCCTGGCGTCAAGAAGCTGTCACCACAACAGCAACAACAACACGTGAAGCTTAAAACAAGGCACACAAAATATAGGTGACATTTTCAATTATTTTTATTATCATTACCAGTCTTTGAAGGATGGACTTTGGTGGGTTTTTCCTGGTGGGAGGAGTTGTGGCTTCCTTGTTGGGATTTCTCGTGTCTTCTTCTTCTTCAAGCTCCAAAAGGGCTAGGAAGGCTGCTACTGATTCATCAATGGCGGTGGTTCGTGGGTGCAATGAGGAAGATGGGAGTAATGGTACGGATGTGATCATTGTGGGCGCTGGGGTTGCTGGTTCTGCTCTTGCTTGCACTCTTGCCAAGGTGAATTATGCAGCATCATGATGACTATTCGAGTATTTTTATAATTATTTCTTCTCGTCTTAATAGCATTTAGAATGTACTCGAATTTGAATTAGTCGTTAACCGGAGATTTTGTAGCATGGCAAATGGGTTTTATAGACCCAAAATTAAAAGGTTTATTAGTATTCACACTTGTCAAGGTGAGTTCTGAAGAATCATTATGATTTAAAATCATTTTTTATAATTAATTTTTTTCCCGGCCCCTAGTAAGGTTAACGACTAGATTTTGTAGCTTGGAAAATGGGTTTATACACCCAACACAAAGGCTTTATTAGTATCAACTAATATGTTTTTTAATGTAGGTCAAGTTAGGTCTTGGTATATGTTTATGGAATATAGACAAGGAAAATGACTGAAGTTACAAGTTTCAGCAGCTGCAAATTTAATGTCAACAAGTCAACAAGCCAATGATTGTTGTCACTGCTCTTTGTCATAACTGTTGAATTTTTGTAATGCAAATCTATGATTTTCTAATGTATGATCCGCCTTAAGGTAAAATTAAGCCCGTGCAAATTTTAGGACGGATGGCGCGTCCATCTAATAGAAAGGGACCTGAAGGAGCCTGATCGGATTGTAGGCGAACTCTTACAACCGGGTGGATACTTGAAGCTGATGGAATTGGGGATTGAAGGTGAGAATCTGACCGAATTTAATGCAAAATCTATGTTCAATCTATCTTTAATTCGTTTACATGTGCTACAGATTGCTTAGATGGAATTGATGCTCAGAGGGTGCTTGGCTATGCTCTTTACAAGGATGGTAAGTACGCTCAGCTTCCGTATCCATTGGAAAACTTCCATTTGGATGTTGCTGGCAGAAGTTTCCATAACGGGCGGTTCGTTCAGAGGATGCGCGAAAAAGCTGGTTCGCTTTTGAAGTACGTATCACTGTCCTCCTAGACTATACCGATACTCTTCCTGTGAAATATGTTATTGAACCATAGCTACTCTTCAGCGTGAGACTAGAACAAGGGACAGTAACTTCTTTGTTGGAGGAGAAGGCAACTGTCAAAGGGGTCCGGTACAAGAACAAGAGTGGAGAGGAGGTGGAGGCAGTTGCACCACTCACAATTGTCTGCGATGGTTGCTTCTCGAACTTGCGACGTTCTCTATGTGAACCGAAGGTGAGAGTTCGTGTTTCCCATCGCAGTTTGGCATCCACAAGATTTGATGTTAATGTTGTTGTTGTCGTTCCTCTACAGGTTGAGGTGTCTTCCTGCTTTGTTGGTTTAGTTCTGAAGGACTGTAGCCTTCCGTATTCAAATCACGGTCATGTCATTCTCGCAAACCCATCACCAATCTTGTTTTACCCTATCGGCACCAACGAGATCCGCTGTCTGGTGGATGT
Organism: Hypericum perforatum; assembly: GCA_012979155.1. Taxonomy (NCBI): domain Eukaryota; kingdom Viridiplantae; phylum Streptophyta; class Magnoliopsida; order Malpighiales; family Hypericaceae; genus Hypericum; species Hypericum perforatum. The sequence continues at coordinate 15,724 of SOPF01027693.1, read as the reverse complement.
TCCAGGCCAGAAAGTACCATCAATTTCCAATAGTGAGATGGTAAATTACCTCAAGAAAGTTGTGGCTCCTCAGGTTCCGAAGGAGCTATTCGAGTCTTTCATCTGTGCAGTTAATAATGGCAACATACGAACAATGCCGAATCGAAGTATGCCCGCTTTGCCTCATCCAACCCCCGGTGCGCTGTTGATGGGTGATGCATTCAATATGAGGCATCCGATAACAGGAGGAGGAATGACTGTCGCACTGTCAGACATCGTGTTGCTACGTGATCTTCTTAGACCACTACAAGATTTCAACAACTCTGAAGCGCTTTGCAAGTACCTCGAATCCTTCTACATCTTACGAAAGGTTTCCACCAATCTATGTTCATCATGTTTAGAAGTTATTCAGAGCAATTTGGTCATTCTTTTGCTTCATTTTCAGCCGCTGGCATCGACAGTAAACACATTAGCAGATGCTCTGTACAAAGTGTTCAGTTGTCCGTCACCTGATCCGGCACAGATCGAAATGCGCCAAGCGTGTTTCGACTATTTGAGCCTTGGAGGCTTTTGTTCGTCGGGACCAGTGGCTCTACTCTCGGGACTGAATCCGCGTCCGTTGAGTCTCGTACTGCAGTTCTTTGCCGTCGCGATCTATGGCGTCGGGCGCCTACTACTTCCATTCCCGTCCCCCAGACGAGTGTGGATCGGTGCTAGGCTGATCTATGTAAGTATATATCTCAGCTAGACTCCATTTTTCGACCGAATTTACGCAGTTTTTTCGTGAACCATCTTTGATAAATTACATGTATTATGTGACGAAATTTTGCAGGGTGCATCAGGAATACTATTTCCCATAATTAAGGCAGAAGGGGTGAGACAGGTGTTCTTCCCTCTAACTGTACCAGCTTACTACAGAGCGCCTCAGATGCAGTTGTAGTGATCATCTTTGTCATTAATATGATTGTGTAAGTTAATTATTTGCTGTAGCTTGAAGAGGATGAATCTATTTGAAGAACAGAGACCTAATTATGTGTTGTACTAAAGAGGGACTTATTAACACTGGATAATGTTTAGGTGATTTTTTTAAGATTTAATAATAATGTATTATTATTATTATTATTATTATTATTATTATTATTATTATTATTAGTAGTAGTAGTACTACTACAAGTGGCTGTGGGATGTGGCATTTCTCTGGTTCAGTTGGATCTTTCTGTTCACAACCGTAGAACGAGAGTCGAAATCCAAGAATAATAAATAAGATTTCAGAGGAGTATTATTCCGATGTCAGAAAATTTCAAATTTTACAAATGCAAAATAAATTACTAAAAAAACACATAAAATATTTCTAGGAAATTCACAAATCTCGACGGGATGGCAATGGATAATATATTGGTATTGTTCATTAATTTTTCAAATGAATTTTTTGGTAATAATCTTTTAATAATTTTTTATGTTTAATAAGTTAATTAATAATATAAAAAATAAAATTAATTATTGATAAATTTAACTACTAGAATTGGTCCAAGTAGTAAGATATTTAGATTTATTTAAAAAATGATTTTAAATTTTACAAACATAAAATATATTATTGAAAAAAAATCTTAAAATAGAATTTAATGATACTTAATTTCAAATTTTACAAATGAAAACTTACTAAAAAAAGCACATAAATATTTCTAGGAAATTACCAATCTCGACCGGATGGCAATGGATAATATATTTGTATTGTTCATTAATTTTTCAAATGAATTTTTTGGTAATAATCTTTTAAATAATTTTTTATATAGAGTTTAGTGTCACGATCCAAATGACCGGTGCTAGACTCTGTGACATCTCAACAACACAATACAGGCCTAGCAAGCCTCAAACAATCTTACAACATTCAAATCAAGCGGAAGACGAATTATCAACAAAAACCATCAAGGTCTCTTATCACCATACTAAAACCAAATTAAATTAGTTTACAAACCAAAAATTACAAACATCTCCAAAGTACTATTACTACGGAGTAACTATATATAAGGAAGACAAAACATGATCCGGAGACCACAAAAGTAACCCTCGAATGAATAAGAGTTGGGCGTGTACCACGGACTCCATACACTCGAACGAAATAAGGTCTCCGGGAACCTAAAATAGATTTGTAAGGGGTAAGTGTCCAACAACACTTAGCAAGGGAATAGAACATAATATATTAGTTATGGTTGATATATGCATGCACCAACACTCAACCATGCTCGACTTCTCTCAAAATCAAAATGCGTGATCACCAAATGCTATACGTAATACCAAACACCATATAAACACACACACAGAGCTATGAATAGGTTTTGTATTGCCCCTTCCTCTGACTGCCAGGGATATCCAAATGGCCAAACAGATCTCCGTCCACAAACAAACAAAGCTAGCATTCAAATGTAAGTTAATGATAGTAAACAAATGTAAACTAGTGATATCCCCAAAACTATGAGCTCATAGACTAACATCCCCGGTTAGTACAGAAAAGCCTATTCATTTCTCTCACTAAAACACATATCTTATTAGACAGATGACCGAACGGTCCAATATCATAACCATCAGACAAAAAAAATTAGCCTCGAGCTAGCACTCTAGCCGGCTGTTCACAAATGTCACATGCCTCACAGACCAATCAAAAATATATCCAAATTTATCATGGACCAAACTATATGCATGTGATGCACACAATCAAGCTCTGAAACATACACATAATAAACACAACCAAATTTATCATGTATTATTCGCTTACTCAGACAAATACTGCTTAAATGCGTCAATTCCCAAATCTGATTTCTCTTTCCACTTCAAGCTTCTCAAACCTTCACAAACTCTGTTCAATAATATACAACCATATAATGAGGTTAACTCTTGGTTTCCAAAACTAATTCACCTCAAACACTTCATAACGACTAACTGAAACGCATTCGCAATCTATCATCACAAATCATCCAAAAGAAATTAAATAGCTTCATTCCTTAAATACATGGTTCCATTACCACACATTTCATATACACACACTCTGTATAGAAGTCACTCATTCCCAAAAATGTACAGAACATTCTATTTTTGTCAACCAAAAACTAACGGAGAGCATCGCAAGTTCAACCACAAACAACTATTTGGAAATGGATTAAACAAGTCAACCACAGCCCATATATCACTTTAACACAACTCCTCTACATGTTCTTGAAGACTTAGACTCTCACAATTAACCTAAGTTTCACAATATTCAATTTATCAAATTTTCCTCTTCAAACTCGTGCAACCAAGGACACAGCCAGCAGTCCGAAGTTCCAAACGGCACACAAAACATTTTACTCAACCAAATCCATCATATGATACAGTTTTAGAAATTGGCTTCACAACAACCAAGTCCAAATCGGAGGTTAAAATCACTTACCATGTCGATCTTCGTTCCCTTGCTCAACTGGGTACCTCAGCAACCATACGACAGTTCAAAGACGATTTTCCGTTAATTCCATAATCCAAATCACACATACGATATATCAAGAGAAAGGTATTGAAGTCCTCTATAAGATTTCCAAATTTCGTGCTCCAATTCAAAGTTTAAGTCTACTTACCAAGCCAATATTCTTCCTGTCACTCACTAACTATCTCAGAAATTGTCCGGCTATTCAAAACAGATTTCCCGATACTTCCTCGATCTGAATAAGATGTGTAATACTATTAGAAAGGTCCTTGTCTCCCCTACAAATTCCTTGACAATCACAGAACCTAAATCAGGGCGGAAGATCACTTACCAAATCCATATATTTTGACTTGCCTACTTCTTCCTCTTTCCTCAACCCTCTCTTTCTTTTTTTGTTCGATTTTGTGACTTATCTCATAAACTTTCCACCTCTTCTATACCCTTCCTGAGCATAAGAAGGCAGTAGGTAAGTCAGGAGCAGCTTGTTTCGCCTCTTCTTTACTTCTAACTTAGATAAAAAATGTGATTGGTCCTTGGTAAGTTATGGTCCAATCAGAATGCTATAACTTCCATCTCGTCACATAGTTCCTTTGATTTTTGACCAAACTTGTAGATGACTTAGTTGTAGTTTTATGTCTCTAGTTTCTAAATTGTACTCACTTGCATCATTTGGAGTAATTGTGAGAAAGTTATGGTCATTTCACTACACAAAGGTCAAACTGTCCGAAGTAAACCAACTAGCTTGACGAAACTTAGAAATTCTTCGAGTGAACATCGAGCTTGAACCAACTTGTTAAGGCAATCAAAGTACATCTAAATGTATTTCCATAACCTATCTCTCAAGTAGATAGCACAACGCAAAAACGACCAACCAACTCTCGAGGTTTTTCATTTAGTAAGTTAATTAAGAATATAGAAAATAAAATAAATTTTTGATAAATCTTAACTACTAGAATTGGTTCAAGTAGTAAGATATTTAGATTTATTTAAAAAGAATGATTTTAAGTTTTACAAACATAAAATATATTATTGAAAAAAAAATCTTAAAATAGAATTTAACAATTCTTAATTTTGAAAGTAGAGATTATAGTATTTTACAATGGGAAAATTAGCATACTCGAAACATAAAAAATAATGGACACTAATGCATCGAACGAAAATTTCGTTTTTTGCGACTTACGTTTTAATTTACACTTTAGATTATGCAAATAAGTTTTCTTGGGTCGAAAATGCGAAGAAGTTGATCAGTTCGGAGAAGTGTCATACGGGAGCGGATTAGATTTTGGGTATACAAATTTGGCTAGGCTCATCCTAGGCCCAGAGTCATTAGATAAGTTCAAACAAATAGAGTGTGTTTGTTACTAAGGCTTGGATAGGACTGGACAAAGTTTTTTGTCCAAGCCTATGTTTGGCACAAGAAATGGACACGACAAAATTGAATCATTGTCCAAGCCCACTCCTAATTTTTTGTCTCACTTATTTCCATAGGACAAAATTTTTTGTCCAATGACAGAAATTTCTTATGGCATGTTTTTACCATGTTACCTTATATTATTTCTTTTTTCTTATTTGTTATCATATTTAACTCAATCATTAATAATCATTTTCTTTACAAAAACATATTTGTTTAATTATGTGATATCATATTAAAAATATTTATAATTTAATTAACATGATCTAAATTCATAAGGATATTTTTGAATATTTAGTTTTAACTCTGATTTATTATTCAAAGATTTTATTTCTATGATATAACATTATTGTTAATGTAATGATTAATTTTACTCAGTTTAATGAATATTATCTGTTGTTATCATGAATAATATTTTTGTCTTTAACAAAATTTTAGATTAAATTATTATACATATTCAATTGAGAATTAGACAAAATATTCAATCATGTACTAAAATAACTAAACATAGGACAGTACAGCTAGAACAAGTAGTTCTGTCCAGTACTGTTCTGTCTAGTCCAGAAATCATACCAAACGCACCCATATATTTCTAATCTGACGTCACAGATTTACGGAGGGTGTTTTAGTCAACCACCATATTTCCCCTCGTTTTCTTTTTCTTCTTCTCATCGTTTTCTAAACTCTTTTATCCCCTTTTCAAAATAACACTAGTTGAAATCTCATGGTCTAAATCTCAAAAATTTAAAAGTAATAGCTAAACTTAAAACTCACAAAAAATAAGTCTAAACTCCTTCCATTTTCAACTTCTTCCCCCTTGTCATTTCCGATTCAGCTCTCCACGACTCTCATCGACTGACCTTGACCTACCACCAATCCACATATCGCCTAAAAAAATTAGCACATATGCTAAAGGTCTAGAGCCGCATCATTTTCAAGGATCGAACCAAGTCGTTATTGCTCGAGTTCTTGTGACGCCCTGTGATTTGACCGACTAGCTTCATTGTACCAACACAGATCTTTTCAGCGTACTTTGTCCTCACTCGCACGCACCTTAGAAAACTTCCCAGGAGGTCACCCATCCTGATCCTACCATCGGCCAAATGCGTTTAACCTTGAAGTTCTTTCATGATGTGTGCTCGAAAAGAAGGTGCACATTGTTGGTATGGATAGTAACAATCAAACCATTTAAGCCTTTCATACAGTATGTATATGGAGTATCACATTCACCCCTCCTTAAATACGCGACGTTCTCGTCGTGCCAGATACACACAATCCTAGAATCCCTTGCTTGTAAGTGCATTCGATCCCCGAATAACACCGTACAAGCCGAGGTCATTCTAATACCAAATGTAGCACCCCATGATTTGATCGACTGGGTCCACTATACCAATACGAGTCTTTTCAGCGTACTTTGTCTCCATGTGCACGCACCCTGGGAAAATTTCTCAGTAGGTCATCCATCATAATCCTACCCTCGGCCAAACGTGTTTAACCTTGAAGTTCTTTTAGGATGTGTGCCCGAAAAGAATGTGCACCTTATTGGTATATATAGATAGTAACAATCAAATCACTAACAAGGTGCACCATCTTTTCAGACACACATCCTGAAAAAACTTAGAGGTTAAACGCGTTTGGCCGAAAGTAGGATCAGGATGGGTGACCTCTTGGGGAGTTTCCAAGAGTACGTGCGACTGAGGACAAAGTATGCTGAAACGACCCGTGTTGGTACAGTGGAGCCACTCGTTCAAATTACGGGGCATTACATGTTGTATAAGAGCGACCACGGCTTGTACGGTATGATTCGAGAATCGAAAGTACCTACAAGCTAGGGATTCTAGGATTGTGTGTATCTGGCGCGATAAGGATGTCGCGTATTTAAGGAGCGGTGAATGTGATACCCCATATATGTACTGTGTGAAAGGCTTAAGTGATTTGATTGTTACTATCCATATCAACAAGGTACACATTCTTTTCGGACACACATCCTGAAAGAACTTAAAGGTTAAACACGTTTGGCCGAAAGTAGGATCAGGATGGTTGACCTCTTGGGAAGTTTCCCAGGGTGTGTGCGAGTGAGGACAAAGCACGCTGAAGAGACCCGTGTTGGTACATTGGAGTCATTCAATCAAATCATGGGGCATTACAATATATATGTCATTTTGTTGACAAAAAATTAAAAAAATACTGACATCACTCAAGGACCCAAGACCAACAGGCTTTGAAAGAGTAGGATCCTAGATATTATTTTGTAAACTAGAGACGCTCTCACAAATAATATTATAAGTTAGAGACCTCGTAATAAATTATTCTTGTATCAAATAGTTTACTATGTTATATAAAATTATTTATTTTGCTCCAATTATATTAAATAGTATGTCGTGTTAAATAATTATTTTGATAATTTTAACAATGTATTTTAGATGAATTTAGTAAAACATATGTTCATATATTGTTTATTTCAAATAGTTTATCTAATTATTAAATGACTTATCTAATTATATTAAATAGTTACCTAATTATATAAATATTTTACACAATTCTATCAAATAGGTATTCGCTTATATCAAATTATTTACCTAGTTATATCAAATGGTATATTGTGTTAAATAATTAATTTGATAATATTAATTATAATTTTTTTGATAAATTTAGTAAAATAATTGTTCAATGATCACTCAATTTGAAAATTAATTTATTCTAATAAGATAATAAATAATCTAATGATTAACCAATAATAAAATATTTAGATAGATATTTTTTCTTTGTTTGAAGAGTGTCCCTTACCGATTTTTCCTCCACTAAGCTTGATGAGTCATTCCATGCAGGTGAGAATGTGAGTGAATCGTGTTGACATTTCTTTTTGCGATATTAATATTTTTTTCATACGATAATGACATGTATATTTTTTGTGTTATTTAATTTTGCAAGAATGATATTTTCTTACTGTAATTTTTTCACTTTGGTTTTATAGTTTTTGTATTTTTGCAAAAAAGTATGTGACATTATTTTTGTTGATATTCCATCTGACATTCACCTGTGCAATTTTTTTATTTTGATCTCATAATTTTTTAAATTTTTTCAAGAAAGCCCATGCATGTCCTTTAATCTTCAATCAGAAAAATATTATTCAGCATGCAATTCAACTCTTTCTTACTTATGTTTTATTATTTATCATTTTTTCCTCTTCCTTTGAATTCAGGTCCGTCCTTAATAAATTGATTTTTGTATCTACAGAGACGGAACATTTTTTTGAACACTTAATATCCTGACTTAATTTACAAATGATTTAAATTCCATAAAAAAAACACTTAATTTCACTATACTATGGAGAAACACTGTACTTTACTGAAAATATTGCGACTAATTTGAAATTTCGTCACAGGAAAAAACGCGTACGACCAAGAACAAAAAAAAAACGAACTGGGACTGTTTGTATTCGTTTCTTCCTTTGAGACAGCTCCTTCCTCTCCTTTGGAACCCCTAATTTCCTTCTTCCAGAAACTTCGTCCTCGTTAATTCCATTGAATCACCCAATTTAATTTCACAATTTCCTCTTCCACACCTCCCATCTCTATCTGGGTGCCGTTGAATTTCCTCCTCCGGTTTGAATCAATTGGGTAATTTCTGCTTTCCATATGGAATCCAATTTTAGGGTTTTGCTTGGTGTTTCTTGTGATTTGAATTGGTTCGTGAAAAGATATAATCGTTGCGCGGGGGAAAGGGGGATTAGGTGTTTTTAGGTATTGTTATTTGGAAATTGGCCAAAGTTGGGAACGTAGCAACCGATCAAGCCTTTTAGGCCTAGGGTTTTGTATCAATTTGGAGAGGCGGGTTTAGGAGAAAACTATGGTGTTTGAGTCATTTAAAAGTTACTGGCTTTGTTGCCCTAATGATGATGCTGTTTTGTTTACGTGGGTTCGAGTGTCTGAATGAATTGGTTCAAACTGCTGCTTGATCGAGTCTTGGTGTCTTATGCTTGATGATGACGTCCTTATGTTGCATTTATATGTCAACCCTTTGAGTTAAAGTGACAGACTAATGGTCGATAATATCTGTTGGTAGTATTGTCTTGTTCTTTTATGTTTGATCTTATGTTGTGTTATGTGTTGGATGATGTGGGGTTGGATTGGTTGGTAGAGTATTATCTGGTTGATGATCGTATTGGTTGACACTTACATATGCCATGATGTTTCCAGTGTCTGATGGATTTAGAGACCGAGAACAGAATTGCTACAATGCTGCTCAGAGAAGCAGCAGAATTGCGTCGACAAGCAGAGAAGGAAGGTGTGCAGGCTTATCTTCGGCAGCCCAGTGTAAGAGGGCGCCCAAATTCACGGTTCCTTACTGCTACTGTCCTTAGTGTGCAGCAAGGTCAGTATGTGTCCCTTTCTCTTAACAGTTGCATTTATGTGAAAGATTTATGGGTTCCTTCGACATTTCATTCTTTCTTTAGCAACTAGCAGTCCTTGTTAGTTATCTGGGTTACTTGAGAAGCAATCTCATAGAAGTGATCTATTGATTGGTCTGCATATTGCATCATTTATTAGTTGGGTTCTGTTTTGACTCTGGGTTTAAAACCAGGGTGAGATTATGATTAAAAGACTGAATTTCGTCATGGAATTTACTGTGTGGTGTTAGGGAGGTCTTTTATCATCAGGTGCCCTTTTTTTGGATGCATGTTCCAATGATTTATCTCAATTGTTGGATCTCTTTGAAAGAGACAGGATATAGCTTTCAAGCAATTGGAGATTATTCGAAAGATATTTTGGCATGCATCTTGTTTGATTGTTGGTTGCACATTGTCTGTTCTTGTCTGTCCTGTCTTGAAGGAATTGTATCTGTGTCATTGGTTTATAGGAGAGGAGATTGAGGATTTATTTCATTTATTAGGTGTTCCTTTTCTTTATTGGTGATCACAAGGTTAACAGTGTCAGAACAACTTTTTTGTTGCAGCCTGACATCCCGTTCTTCAATAGTTTGATTATTTTGGACATAGATTCTTACCGTTTAAATGATTTTGGACTTTTCCAGCTAATCGAGCTGTTGAAGTGAATGAGATGTGGCGGGCTCGTCAAAAAGAGCTTCAGATTGATGGTAGGCTTAAAAGTCATTCAGTTTGTCGAGAAGACGACAATCGGTTAAAGGGCTCCAGTGAATCCCTACAGAGTTACAGTAAAAAACGCCACGCCAGTGATAGCCGTGCTAGTACTTCATGCTCATCCAGTCAAACAACGGTTAGTCGCTTGCATTCTGAGAGTGATGAAGGTTTAAGAGATGAGGAGGTTGAAGAATTTTTGCACTCAAGGTACATCTCGGTTTCCCTATCTCCAATACAGCCCCATCAGCACCAAAGAAACTACCTATATGGATTGTATCTTCTGTATTCATCGGCATGTCTTTGGAATCTGAGACAATTCTCTTTTTTTTTCCTGGTTGCAGAGTGAAGCGGGGTCGAGGTGCTGTTGGCTCAAGGATGGATGAAGCAGGTCCCTATCTTTCTTCTCATTCGGACGACAATGATACATCTGCAGGTATTGATGCGAGGGGGCGTCGGATTGTCTTGGGTCCAGAGAAGCCTTCATATGCAAAGTCATACGAATCTTCCGAGGACGAACATGTCCGAGAAAAGGCTAGGAGTTGCAGTAAGAAGCATTCGAAGAGGCACAAATCTAAAGAGAAGTCGAAGAAGGGTAAGAAAAAGAGGAAAGACAGAAAGAGTAAGCAGTAGTCCAGTGGCGTCTTTCTTATCCTGCTGTTCCTAGGATCCAGCAGCTGACTGTATGATCACTATCCTTTGTACATATCTCGCAACTTGCGTTAAAAGTGGCGTTTTCACAATCACAAAAAGAGGAACTGTTGCCATTTCTGTGTCTTCGGATGCTCGAAAACTATCAACAGCTTTTGAATATCAACCTTGAAAATTGAGTGCATTTTTATTCGTATTGAGCGTGCCGATACGGAAAGGAATCATTTTGTAACCAAACTGGTTATAAAGGGGAAGAAAAGCTTTCTCTTGACATTGATAAGTGAAACTGTACCAAACCCTGGAGTGGTGCTATTTATTTACAGGAGTTCTACTTCTTGACCTTACAGTAATAAACTTTTTCCGTTTGACGATACAGAATGATGACCATTGACAACTTTCTAGTAAACCTACTTCGCCAAACGCATGAAGAAAGCAAAAAACCAACTCGTGCCCTTGGCTAGTAGACTCAAAAAAAGAATGGTAATGACTTTTTGTGATCATCCCTTACTATACAGTATGATAGACTCTCCTTCATAAGGTTGGTGTTATGAATCCTCGAAGTGGTGATCCGTCTCGTCAAATATCTCCTCCTGCATCACATGACACATTTAGGACCTCAGGAGGGATTATCAGAAAGTATACATATGTGGAAGTTCAGAGAAAGGAAACCAATGGTTAATTACTTGTAGGAGCTCCTCGATCACGTCTTCCATTGTGATTATGCCCACTGCTTCTTCTTCTTCGGGCAGAGTCGGCAGATTGTCACTTATCTGCAGGATGTCTGAGTCGATGTCCTTTGTCCATTTCTTGCTCCTTGATCCCCTGTATGAACTGTTGGCACTGCTAGGAAAGCTCTTCCATTTCTGAACTGATCTCTTGCTCTTGATTATCTTCTCTTGCGAAGATTTTTGAACATCCATGTTGATTCTAACTTCATTCACAGGGCCTGATTTGAGAAACAGAGGAGAGACCTTAGATATTTCTTGCAGGACAAAATGAAAATAAATTTTGATAATGAAAGAACAAGTATTGTGACAGTGACGAGAGTCCTTACCATCCGCAGAACTGCCATTTGTTTCTTCCTCGAGCTTGTTGCATTTCCTAATCACAACAGCCATGTGACTATGACCTTTCTGAAACTCATTCAAAATGTCATACAAGGGCAATGTCTCGGGTACCCTACACAAACCAAACAATTGCGCTTCAAAACAAAAGGAAAACGAATCGTTCACTGTATGCGAAAATTGGCAAGTTTTATAATGGTTAAGAAACACAAAGTACCTGGGAATCCTGCGGATGGTAACATTCTTCACAGGCACTTCATCTTCTGGATGTATTGTCAATAAGTTCTTGGCCTAAAAGCGTAGGATGAATGCATAAGTTACGTTATAATCAAGAGCAACAATTATCAACAACCGCACAACAATAACTTACCAGAATGAGTCCAATAATATTGGTTGGTTGTTCATAGTAAACAGGTATTCTGCTATGCCCTTTCTCCAGTATCAAGTTCATTAATTCCCTGTAAAATGATGAAGACAAAATGCACCTTATCGTGACCAAATCCTATGCCGAAAAGGAAGAAGTAGCAATCTCCTCTCAAGTTTCCAGAAGATTCAACCTGTCAAGCTTGGCATTAATATCAATTGCAAAAGTTTCAGCAACAGGTGTCATGGCATCCGCAGCTGTCTTCCCACTCAGCTCAAGAGCTCCAGCAATGATGGTGGTCTCGTCATGAGTCAATTCGCCACCTTTTCCAGCCTAACCATTTGATTAAAATTGCAATAAAATGAAGCTGAAGATTAATACCGGTACAAGGAATGTACTCAAGTGACACAGATAAAAGTGCGGCAAGCATGACGAAAGTGAGAATCATGTCTTTTTGCCAAATATGTGAACATATAATCTCACATTACAAAGCCCAATTCTGTTTCCCAATAAAGACAGCTAAGAAGCAAAAGATACGACAAACATGACATAATAAGACGCATATGACTTAAATCAATACAACAGTTAAAAAGAAAAAGAAACCATCCTATCATCAGAAACAATAACAGGGCGGGAACTAGAATCCAGATTATTATTATAACATGAAAATGAACAAACCTCATTCCCGTGAAAATCAACTAGTGTTTTCAACTCAGCTCTACGGAAGAGAGCTTTATGTCCATGACCAAGTAGATAGTCTAGAAGCTGCATGAACAAGCAGTTCAAGATGAAGGATGATTCAGCTGTCTTTGTTTTTCCACTTATTCGAAAAAGAAAAGAAAACAAATGAAAAAAGTCAAAAACATAGACCTACCTTGCTTATAGGGTAGGCAACGGGGAAGCAAATCCAAACAAGGACTCGGACGGCAGGGGCAACTGTTGCACCAATTGCCAAGCCATATCTAGAACAAACAGATTGAGGGATAATCTACAATAAATAAATAAAATAATTAGATCAAGGATACACATTTTGATCAAAATCATTTAAAAGACAAACTAAGACCTTGAAGTTTGTTGACTATAATACCAACCAAGAAAGAGAAGGCGAAAGTAAAGAGGATGACCAGCAGAGGCCATTATCAAAAGAAAGTAAACTAGCTGCTGAAAAACATATGTCCATTCAGATAGAGAAGTTCCATCCATGCATGTCTTCAGGTGTAGTATCTGGTGTACTCAATATAGACGATAACAGAGCTCAAGCAAATCCCTCACCTCTCCAAACAGAAGAATCAGAGTGACGGATATCAAAATAGCACCATAAGCTGTGACCAAGCCGTCCAGAAAGATCGGAAGAGCCTGACAAACAATAAAAGTCAGCTGACAATTAGTTGGTCCCTTCCTTGTACAGCTTATTGACCAAAAATGGGATTATAGTAATACAAACCTCCATAGCAGCAGCATTGCATATGAGTAGAGTGCAGAGCAGTAAATGCTGATTTCTGACAACTGGCAGTATCTTTGCTGTTATGACAAGAAACGAACTGCCGTTAGTACAGATTAATCAAATGTCCGGCAAGCATACTACTTAATCAGAGATGAATATTTTCCGACAACTCACAACTAAAATTTCATTCAGCCGAATCAACTTCTTTTTACTTATACCTCATCGGTAACATCAAAGCAACCGTAAACATACACAACCCTCCGAACCATTTATAACCACGGCTAAGGCAAAATAACCAAACCTCCCGCTACTTCCAATTCTAAACTCAAATCATCAGTTACACAGTGACAGGAATTGAACACATTCCGTTAATTCATTCACTTCAACATCTCCAAACAGATGATCCATTCTACACAATACAATCTAATAGTCGAGTATCAAGATGTGGATAAACCAGACACAAAACAGAGACCAAAACAACCGCAGAGAACCAAAAACTAAAATAAAAACCAAAAAAACAAAAAGCCCGACCTTAGAATTAGCAAAAAGAAGTTAACTCCCATTCTCAAAGACGAAGTGCAATAACAACTGGTGGGTTCCCCTAAAACCCGAACGGGTTCCACCACCATTTAACGAATAACTCTTAACCGAACCTCGAATCACATGCTTGATAGGTTAAGAAGTTGTTGTTCTAGCTTAGTCTCGACAAAAAATTTCATTCTAAAGAGAAGGGGGAAAAGAAAAGAGAAGGGGTAATACCGGCGTATTTGCGATCGGAGGGGGTACCGGACTTGGCGAGGACCTCGAGATCGACGATACTGAGTGACATCAGCCCTAGGGTTAGCCCCGACATCATCCCCGCGAACACCACAAGCAACACTATTATCAGCACGTGTATGAAGAACCCGGTCTCGCAGCACTTGTACTCCACCGCCATTTTAGCCTCCCCCTCCTCCGAAGACCAGATCAAACCCCCTTCCAAAGAAAGAAGACAAAGACAGAGCGAGAGAGAGAGAGAGAGAGAGAGAGAGAGAAGGTGGGAGCTTTAGGAGGGAATGAGGGAGATGGGAAATGGGTTAAGTGATGCTTTCAGTTGTTTGTAACCGCCTCTTGGAACAAAGCGGGGAAGAAGTCTCTTAAACTTTAATTATTCCGCTTAGTGAAGAGAATTAGCAAATTAATTATTCCAAAACAAAAAAAAATGGATACAATTTTGTGACGGGTTAAATCTTGATATATGTAACTTGGTAGATTGAGTTAGATAATATATAATTATAAATTTTATTTACCAAATACAATTGAAATCTAAAGTGTCTTTAAGTTCAAATTCACTTGGGTATTCTTTTGCAAAATTGGGTTCAACATTTTTAGGAATTAATATAATATTTAACTTTCAAAAGTGTCTTTAAGTTCCTTCGGTATCCAAATATTTAGGTATTTTACCAAGATTTCTACAGTTTCGACCAAAGGTGGTGTGGATTTGCTTAGACTATGAAAATTAGTGAGTTTTGTCTTATACTAATATAGTCACAAAATTAGGAGTCGGCACGTCGGTATGCAACTTTCCCTGTACAAAAAGCACCGACGATCCTACCAACTTGATTATATATGATGACAAAATCCTATATGTCCGAATTATAACCAAGGTTTTCAAATATGTGGTCCGACCGGCAGTCTGACTGGTCAGACCGCATTTCAGGCACAAGTCTGGGTTAGTATTGGGCTAAAAACTGGCCTTTGGTTTAACCGGAGAATTTTTTATTTTTCCAGGACTTTTTGCCAAAATCCGGTTGAACCGGGCGATTCGACTGGAATTTTGTGTATATATATTATTTTTTAAATCAAAATAACCTATTTACCTATATATTTCAATAAATTATACTAAAATAATTCGATTAATACAACCGGTCCGACCGGTCGACCCGAGATACGGACTCATTTCCGGGTCGACCTCCGGGTCGATATTCAAAACCTTGATTATAACCCCTACGGAATCCCTCTATTTTTTTTTCTTGTTTCTTTAACACGGATCTCCATAAAAATCACTTTCATCGTCCAAACTGTACGCGGATAAAATGTATTCGAAAGTTATTATAGATTAATAGATAAATTAAGGTTCCTGGATTTGAAAATATAGTATATGATTTTCTCACTCTTTGAATGAATATTGATTCTTGTGTACGTGACTGATGTCAACAATCAATTATTTCTTTTTTTAATAATATGATTAAAATAATATTAAATAAAAAACAAAAAAAA
>SOPF01027692.1:0-13701 GCA_012979155.1 Hypericum perforatum | reverse complement strand
TGCCAAAACTTTCGAGGACCTGTAAGCTGCATAGTTTGGATCTTCATGGTTGCGATAATCTTGTTGATGCATCGCAAATTCAACATCTGACCAAGCTTGAGTACATCAATCTGAAAGGTTGTATATCATTGATGAGCCTTCCGAGCCTAATGGCACTGCAATTCCTCTGCTCACTCGATGTCTCGGGCTGCAATAATCTAAGAAGACTTCCTCCGTCACTAGGGTGCCTTTCAAGTCTTACAACTTTGGATCTCAGAAATTGCAAGAGAATTCAGAATCTTCCAAAAGGAATTTTGAGGCTGAAATCATTGCAAACTCTATCCATCTCTGGGTGCACAATGCTCATGGAACATGCTAGTCGAGTACCGACATCCACATTTGGTAATTCAATATTTTAGTTAAATGTCTGATAAAGCTAAGCAACTGAACCACATATTTCATGATTGATAGGTCCTGAAGGGATGCTCATCGATCTCCAAGAGAATCCGAGAGGGCACAGTTCCTTGCATACTTCGGCTGAAGGTATAAAAGTTTTCCTCAGTTATCTCGGTTTCAGATCATTCCGAAGGAGCAGAGTTTAAAGTTCTTTCTTATGCAGAAGTATCAACATCATATCCACCTGCCAATAAATATGCCACGGGATTAAAAGATACAGCAAAACCATCCTCAACAACCCAAGGCCTCGAACGGGTACTATTTGTTATTATCTACAATAGAAATTCTTTGAAAGCAATTTCCTTTTATTTCCTCTCTCCTACAATTGTTTTGGTAATGTAGCCAAATGTTTTAAGCGGTTACTTTCCAACTCACAAATCTCTCATTTGGCTTATATTTACACAGCATAGGGTAGTGTTGAAAGAGTACATGAGCATGCCGGTGGAGGCGATACACCAGGCCGATGCTTTCTACGATGTTCAAAGGACCGTCGACTCACTTACTCAACGAAGCTCCAATTTGCACGAAAGTGCAAGTCTGCAAGATCTCCTATATTGCTTGGAGGAGCTCCAGGAGAATGTCCCCGAAACGATGGCTCGTCTGCATGGTGCCCAAGTTTCTAAAGCATCCTTGCAAGTGACGTTGGCGCACCTTGGTTCGAGCTTTGTCCAAGCAAAAGAACAGTTCGGCTTACTAGGGGCTCAGTTTTTGGCGATTTCTGATCAAGAAGAAGAACTGGATGCTGAGATTGCGCGCTTGTTGGCCAAGCGACAAGAGCTGCTTGATTAATGCAATGCAACTGTTAGTCAGTTGCTTTTACGACAGATTGCGGAAATAATTTGGTTAAATCGAAGCTTCAGATGTGTAAGAACGTGAAGCTGATGCTAGTCACTACCTAACGATCATTCCGTTCGTGCTCCTAAGGAGAGGAAGGTGGTGTTGCTGCAATTTTTCTGGAAGATAAAGCTTGTTGACCACGAAAATATGCGATGGTGTGAATTTGTTGATGATCCGCGTACGCGGTTTGGAGCAGAAGGTTATTATGATCGAGTAATTCAATAAATTTGAAGAGTTTGAGAATGCAGATTCTTGTCAGAAAGGTATCTTACTTGGAGTTATTTTCTGGGTTGGAAGAGGACATTCAGATCATAGTGTTAGCTACTAGACCTCATTAATTTTAACAACGCTGAAGAGGACTCTTTGTTAGTGAAAAAGTCAGAGGAAGAGCCCAAAAAAGAGCGAGGCCCATTTCTAAAAGCATCCATGTACTGTGCCAATCATGATAAACGAGGGACATGGGCCCATCACTTTGGTGTTATTTTTATTTTTATTTTGACCAGTCTAAAATTTGGATTAGCGGCTCATTCAGTCAGTGTCTAAATAATAGCTAATTTACCGGAAAAAAATATATGTACAAAGGGTGGTCGGCATGAATTTTAATAGTGGGCTTTGGCTCTCCCAAGTACATGGGCTTGGGTCTCCGGCCCGTAAAAGGACAGGATGTTTAACTTGGGTAATGATATTTACGTGATGCTCTTTCTCTTATAATAACAATATTTACAGACTGTTTTTATATCCCCTAGAGTTAGGGTTTAGTCCTCGCCGTTTACGAGTCTCTCACCCTACGTAGGGTTTCCGTTTACCATAATCCACCAAAAATTCCACAAAAAATTTTCTTTTTTGCACAAGTAGATTTCACAGGTCGCTGTTCCTCGGAAGAAAGCACGAAACGTTTTAGTTCTTTAGGGCCTCCTGAGAGTCTAGGTTAGGAAGGGTTAAAGGGTAGAACCACTCTAGGTGTCTGGGAGGGTAGAGTCCGCTAGGAGGGGCTGGGTTTTCACAATGGAGGAGGGAGTCGGAGGGCGAGATGGGACTGGGCAAACGAAAGGGAAGATGAAAGAGACGATAGGGTTACGGGGATCTTCAAGTTCGACAGAGAACGGAAGGGATGAGGAAGATGACATCGTGGATCTTCTGTGCGGTCTCTCCATACCAGAACCCGAAGAGGAGGCTGCATGCTTGGTGGGGATGGTCTGGGTACGGGCGTATGACCTACCCCTCGGGGCATAAACGGTGGAGGTAGCCCAATCCATTGGGAAAGTTATTGGTTCGTTCATTGAGTGGGACGCAAGAAAGGACACACATGGGAGGTATATGCGATTGAGGGTGGGACTTGATGTACGTGAAGCTATCCAGACACGTAAACGAATACGTTTTAAGGAAGGAATGGTGGCCTAGATTTATTTCAAGGTGGAGAAGTTACAATCTTTTTGTTATGTTGGCAGTCGGATGGGACACATTGATAAAGATTGTGAACTGGCCTCTGATGACGAACCCCCCAGACTCGCAGAAGAAGTTTGGTCTATGGCAAAGAGCTTCCCCGTTTAAATTGTGACAAGTTGTGGATGCGGGCTGGTCCTCGTTGGACGAGTATGGACGTAAAAGAGCATGAAGTGAACAGGGAGGAGTTTCAAACACAAACTGGGAACAACACCCACCACATGCCACCCACACCTTATCCAATAATTCCACAAAAAGATACCAACATCACCTTGTCCGACAACACACTTCCTACTACAACAACCTTAAACCAACCCGTAGAAACAGATAGAAACTCTCTGCAACAACCCCCAAACCATAATCCCCACACAAATACCATACCCACATTACACCATCGACCACAACAAGACACCAAATACACTCCACCCCACCTGAGACTCACCCAACCCCTACCTACCCTAGACAATTACCACCCTATCACAATCGACCAAAACAGCCCATTCACACTAATAACCACCATCCCCTACCAACCAGAGACAATCACATTACACCAATTAACCACACAATAGATCCGAATCTCCTCCATATCCCTATCCTCCCTGTATCATCGAGTGGAGAAGAAGGAGCCGAGAAAGTTGAAACGGCAACTAGCTCAGTCTCGCAAGAACAAGCAATTTCAAAAAAGAAGCATTGGATAAGAGTAGAGAGAAAGGAGAGAACTAAGGAAAGCTATGACATAACTATGACTGATGTTATGCATGTAGGCAAGAGAAAAGCAGCGGAAGTTATCGAAAGTGGCGTGGTTAGCAAGAAACCCCATATTGCTTCAGCTACGGAAGATGAATTCCATATACAGGCGGAGGTTGCATAGCAGCCCTACTAGGCCAAATGAATACCTTATGTTGGAACTGTCGCAGACTGGGGAGCTTCGAGGCAGTTCATTAGCTAAGCAGGTTAGCAAAGACCTGTAATCCCCAGCTACTGTTTCTCTTGGAAACAAAATTAAAAAAGGGAGAAATGGAAGCTTTAAAGTGGCATTTGGATTATGAATGTGGAGTATTTATAGATTGCGAAGGCCATGGTCGGAATAGGAGTGGTGGTTTGGCACTATTATGGAAAAGGCAGTTATCAGTTTTGCTATTGTCCTTCTCCTCTCATCACATAGACGTGGAAGTCAGTAGTATGGCGATATGGCGTTTCACTGGAATTTACGGTTGGCCAAAGATGGAGGAAAGAGATAGAACATGGATGTTGCTAAAATCTCTACGGGATAAATCCCCGTTACCTTGGTTGTGTAGAGGAGACATAAATGAAATTAAAACTTTGGAGGAGAAAAGAGGTGGTGCGTTAGTACAGAGAAGCCGTATGGAAACATTCCATGAAGCTACTTTCTTCTGCAATTTAAAAGATGTCCCTCAATCTGGCTTAACGTTCACCTGGTCAAATGGAAGGTTAGGAGAAGAACATATTGAATGCAAGCTAGACAGATACATGGCAAATTCGAAATGGTGGGATTTGTTCCCTGCTTCCGCAGCTGAGGCTTTTCCCCAGATAGAATCTGATCATAGTCCCATCCTCAGCCGAATATTGAAGGAGATATGGAAACTCAATAGCCCTCGACATTTTTGCTTGAAGGAAATATGGATGAGACACGAAGATTTGCCTGAACAAATAAAAACAGCTTGGACCGTAAGTCATAGGGAGGCAGATTTTGGAGAAAGATGTAGGAGCTGCGCTGATGCCTTAATAGCCTGGGACTGTGATGTATTCGGACGGGTGAAGTAGCGGCTAAAAGTCTTAGAACGAACCATTTTGGAGGCTCAATCACAACCTTTAACGAACGAGTCTAAACTAAAGATTGGGGGTCTCTTGAAGGAACGGGACGAGTTACAAACCAAAGAAGAGATAATGTGGGCTCAGCAGTCCAGGGTTTCTTCGCTAAAGGAGGGAGATCAAAACACGAAATTCTTTCATAAGAAGGTGGCGCATAGGCTTTGGCATAACAAAGTAGAGGGAGTTAAGAACAGTGAGAGAGTCTTAGTGAAGGAGGAGATAGGGATCCAAGAGGTCTTTAGAGACTTTTTTGTTTTGTTGTTTTCTTCTACAGGTAGTGTACAGGTGGAGTCTATCACATCAAAAGTCACACCAAAAATTATACAAGATATGCAGGCTTCGCTCGATGCACCATTCACAAAGGAAGAGATTTATCAGGCGCTACAACAGATGCACCCATCAAAGGCTTCAGGACCACACGGACTACCTCCTATTTTCTTTCAGAAATACTGGGACATTGTTGGGGAGGAGGTGACTAAGACAACGTTATCTGTTCTTAATAAGAAGGCTGATCCGAGGAGGCTTAATGACACCAATATTGTGCTTATACCAAAGGTAAAATCCCTAGAACAATGCTCTGAGTATAGACCAATAAGCTTATGTAACATCATCATGAAGATAATCACGAAGACCATTGCAAATAGAATAAAGACTTTCCTTCCAAATGTTGTGCATGAAAATCAGGGGGCTTTCGTCCCAGGTCAGCTCATATCAGATAACTCGTTAATTGCTTGTGAAGCTTTCCACTATTTGAAAAAGAGGAAGAGAGGGAGGCATGGTTTTTGTGCTATGAAGCTGGACATGATGAAGGCATATGACAAGGTGGAGTAGTGTTTCCTTAAAGTCATGATGAGAGCTATTGGTTTTTCATCCTCGTTTTTCCAAATAATTATGCATTGTGTAACTTTGGTAAGACATGCTGTCCAGCTTAATGGAGTCACCGGGGAATTCTTTCATCCTAGCAGAGGTCTCTAACAAGGTGACCCAATCTTCCCTCATCTGTTTCTCCTTTGTATAGAAAGTTTATCAGTCCTCCTAAATGCTGCGGAAGGAAAGGGTCTAATTCATGGTCTATGTGTAGCATGGCAAGCCCCACCCATAACACATCTCCTATTTGCTGACGACTCACTCCTCTTTGCTAGAGCTACAGAAACTGAATTACGCTTCATCATTAACTTACTGTATCTTTACGAAGGGGCATCAGGACAAAAAATCAACATCTAAAAAAGCTCGCTAAAATTTAGCAGCAATGTATCGGAGAATGACCAGATTCGGTTGAGTTCTTTAGTGGGTATGCGATTGGCAATGGATGATGAGCGTTACCTGGGTTTGCCAACAATTATTGGAAGGTCGAAGATGATACTTTTTGCCTCCTTAGAAGATCGCATCACGGCGAAAGTGAATAACTGGAAGCTACAGTTTCTGTCCAAATCAGGAAGAGAAATTTTTATTAAGACTGTCCTCCAGGCCATTCATACGTGATACATACATAATGAGCTGCTTCACTCTTTCGATTGAGATGTGCGAAAGGATTAAAAAGAGGTTATGTGATGTCTATTGGGAAAGCAATGAGGGAGAAAGGAAACTACACTGGAGGAGTTGGTCTAAGATGTACCAGGCCAAGAAGGATGGGGGATTGGGCTTCCGAAAGTTAAAGTGCTTTAATAATGCGATGTTGACAAAGCAAGCTTGGCGGCTCATTGTGGAGCCAAATTCTTTGACAGCTAAGATTTTCCAAGTAAGATACCACCCGAGGACAACACTGTTGGAGGCAGCTGGTGGGCATAACCCAAGTCATGTTTGGAGGAGCATTCTGGTGGGACTCAACCTACTAAAGCCAGGTCTTGAGTGGCGACTCGGTACAGGAACATCTATTAAGATTTGAGAAGATGCATAGTTACCTGACTCTCAATTAGGGCACCTCAAATATTTGTACCCGGGGGCTGACCGAATTTAGACTGTGGCAGAATTATGGAACTCGGACGAACAAGCATGGGACGAAGATCTTTTAAGCCATCTTTTCATTGAGGATGATAGAACTCTAATTCGGACAATCAGGTTTAGCCCTCGTAGACTTGTGATACCATTCGGTGGAAGCACACTAACGATGGTATATATAGTGTCCGTACAGGCTATAGGCGGGATTTCTCGATTTGGTGGGGCTCTTTAGAGAACGTAGGTATCCGCAATATAGATCAAGAAGTCTGGAATATCATGTGGAAATTAGGAGGGCCCCCAAGGATTCTAATGTTTCTATGGAGAATGCTCGACAACAACCTTCCAGTGAGAGAAAACCTGAGAAAAAGAGGAATTACTGAGGAGGTAGAATGTCCACTATGCCAATCAGCTCCAGAGACCATCGAACATCTTTTCACTAGGTGCTTAATGACGAAGAATATATTTCTATCGCTCGGATATAGCCTGCCACTGTTGGAACTCCCAACTTTTGCTCTATCTTGGCAGAACTTTACTATTAACTGGGGCAAGGAAGAGTGCGGTAAATTTCTAGCAATACTATAGGGAGTATGGAAGTTTAGAAATGCATGCATTTTTGAAGACTCTGTGCTGATCGATCCCATGCCAATTGTGCTTAAAGCAATTTGTTTCTACAACGAATATATCGAGGCTCATGTACGTAAAGACATTGCTTCCCCTACAAGAAATGCTCGATGGTTGTTACCTCTACCCGGTTTTATTAAAATAAACACAGATGCCAGGATCATAAGTAACGGTAGGGGTCAAGTGAGCGCCATAGCAAGGGATGAGCAGGGAAGGTTCATTCAAGCTGCTATTAAGAGTATTCAAGCAACCCAGCACCCGACCCTTCTTGAAGCCTACGGTATACTGCTCGGGATTGAGTTAGCAATTGATCTACACAGCTATCAAGTGATTGTCGAATTTGACTGTCTATCGTTGGTTCGCGCACTCGAAGAAAATCGTAGGGACAGAAGTGACCTAACAACCCTTGTGGAAGATTGTCTAGCGGCTTCTGCGACATTGGAAATAGTACGCTTCACCTTTGCTTGCCGCGAAGCCAACGTCCCAGCCCATCTCCTCGCAAAGCTACAGGGTCCTTTCTTTGAAGTTACTCATTTCTTTGTGACTCCCCCGGGAGCTATTGTTGATGCTTTAAACCATGATGTAAACGAATAAGTATGATGTTTGATTGAATGAAGTTAGTCATTTTTACTAAAAAAAAAATAATAATAACAATATTTACGTGAGGGTCAAGTGACCTTTGGTCTAGCGACATAAGGGTGGGGAGAAGTTTGGGAAGTTCAGGATTCGATTCCTGACGTTGTAATAGAATAGGTATTAGAATAGGATCTCAACAATATTTACGTGAGTATCTAGGGGCAACCATAAAGTCATAATGCTTCGCAACACGTGATATGAATAAAATCATATATAATATTTACTTGGGGATGAAACTGCCAAATTTTTAAACTTTTGTTTAATAAATTTTGTTCACAATAAATATTTAACACTGATATTTTTTGACAATTCAATCTAAAAAATTCTTAAACTTGAACTGACTATTACAGTTCCCATCTGGGCCTAAAAGAAAAGCCTTCTATATCAGGAGGAACATCCATGTCCAGCAGCCTATCTCCTCTCTTCCAAACAAGCAACATGCAAGCTTAGGACTATTGAGCATAGTTTTAAAAATGCGGTTCGACTGAAGATCTGACCGGTCGGACTGTATTTTGGACCCAATTTTGGGTCATTTTTATCTTAAAAAATATAGTATGGTTCGATCGGTCAATTTCTGGTCGAACCGGTAGAATCAACAAAAAAATGACAATTCAACCAGAAATTTGTGCATATATATATATATATATATATATATATATATATTTACTCTACATAACTTATTTACCTATATATTTATATATATTTCAAGAAATTACACTAAAATATGAAGGAAAAAATGGTTGGTCTAATCAGTCAGATAGCTAGTCGGACCGCTCGACTTGGGGTCGAACTCAAATTCGAGTCGACCTCCGGGTCATTTTTAAGAACTATGCTATGGAGGCCTTTTTCAAATCTACCGAGCATCACTTGTCACTTCACAAATCTATGCCAGATGGAAGCAAAAAAGTTCATACCGATGTCTAGTACTCAATTTGAACAGTAGCAGCCGCTAATAATGAGTGACTGTCCGAACACGCACTTCCCTTCGAAATATATGTTGTATGTCATCAATAAAAACAACCTTGTACAATTGATGTAAAAAACATTATTCAAATTTAATCAATCTCAAGTTGAAGTTAATGAGAATGTACCATTATTAACTACATCTTACAATAATTTTATCAATTTTTTAAAATTTTATTCGACTCAAATTTAAATTAATAAACCGAACTTATACAAAATAATATAAACCAAACAAATAAGGACCACCTTGACGTGGTCCAATTCTGGGAGGCATGCACATATGTAACCCAAGGTAGCTGGCCTGGCAGTTTAAATCATAACAAGTGAATGGGGAGGCAGCCTTTAGATGTGGATTAAATGCACCCCGACAAGAAAGCCCGTGGTCCTGTAGATCATACAATTTTGTGTTTTTTAATATCTCTGTCGTGTAGGAAATGTTCATATCTTTTATATTCAGCAGATTTAAACCAAAAACATTGTTTAAGTAAATCCGAGTTACTAGTGAATTAGACTAACTCTCGCGAAGTGATGCAGTTTGGTCTTTGGTATAACGAACATCAGACGACAGATAACTTAGCGAATCAACATGCCAATATACTGCTAGCCATTGGAATGAACAGATAGCATAACTATTCTGTGGAAAAATAATGGGAGATTGGATTGGGGCGATCATTTGGACGCCATGCACCACTCCACTAATCAGTTTTTAATATTTGTATTCAAATATTTATTAGGTCAATTATTTTTACTTTAGAATTAAATAAAAAATTATAAAATTCTTCAAATAACTATTTAACTTTAATATATTTTTTGTAACGCATTATGATATGATCGACTGAATCCACAAACTAGCACGTGTTTTTTTATAGTATGCTTTGTTCTCAATCTTATAATTCTTTCAGGATATATGCTAAAAAATAAGGTGTATTTTGTTAGTATAGATAATAATAATCAAATCACTTAAGCATTACACTTAAACATTACACTTAAGTATTATACCATATAAGCCAAGATCTCTCTGAAATCAAATGTGATGCTCCATGATTTAAAATAATTGGTTTCACAAACCAACATGGGTCTTTTGCTAGCGCACTTTACCCTCACATGCACTTTGAAAAGATTTTCCAAAAATTATCCATCTTGATCACACTTCTAGCAATACGCGTTTAACTTTAGAATGCGTGTTTAACTTTAGAGTTCTTTCAAAATGTGTGTCAAAAAAGGAGGTTAAGAATTCAGCAACCAAAGAACAAGATCAGACAAAAATACAGTCACAAGATATTATGTAGTTCGGCACAATCAACCCTAGGATAAAATGACTTTATATAATAGATAACATATATGGCACAAAAAATTTATTTAAGTTAAATTAGGAGTTCAAAATAAATCATAAAACTAAATAGGAAATATGTCAACGTGCACCCGACAGACAAGAACTTTGGTAGGCACCAGTTCCAGGATACCCTTAAAGTTGGTTGTCACCAGGTATGTGACGAGCACCATCCACCCTCACTTTTTTCTCTTTTTCTTTTATTTGCTTGCCATTTCAAGAATATCCAACTCGGCAAGAAATCATCTTGTAGATAAATGATGAAGTTTCACCCAAGATTCAACAAACTCCATCTTGATGAAAGATCGTCCCATAAAGAACCATGAAATCTTGTGAAATAAATTTGACTCTACCAATTCTTTTATAGACTATAGATTACCATCGTTCATAAGATCATCTCAGCTTTCTCTCTTTATTTTGTTCAATGACTTAGAGCTGGCTCCCAAGCTTAAGCTTTAGAATTTGCTTAGCATATTTCCCCCAAAAGTTTTGGACCGATCTGAAATCCTTTAAGCAATAAAAATTAAAATAAGTTGGGTCTATTTAATGTGCTTAAAACTACATGGTATCAAAGTTGATAATTTATAATACTATTTTTTTTTTGAAAGGATGATTAAAATGCGAAAACATTAGTGCACACACGACTCTCTCGTGTGTATATGTGTACGCGATTCAAACTATCGGATTGTGTGCACAACTAATATAGACTATCTAATATGGACTATCAATCTAGGAATATGTAATCTAGACCATTGATGTAGTTAGAAGATTTGGATCATCGATTTTGTTTTATGCACGTGATCTGACGATCAAATATCACTTGCATATGTACACATGTAATTATATCAACATCTCTCTGTTCCACCTTCTCTCTCCCTCTCTCCCACCCACTCCTCCCATTTGTTTTCTTCAGTTCACATCACCAACTATCAACCAAACCCACCTCCTAAATATCTCTCTTTCTGTCTCTCAATTTGTGTTGACCCTTCAAGTAAATTGGTTGTTGATGAATCCAATCGATCATTAAAAAAGACCAATCGATCATTAAAAAAGACCACGTAAGTCATGATTTGGTGAAGTCATGCAAACAAATGACGAAGAATACAGCCTTGCGTGCATGGAACTTTGACCAACTGTCACCTGCACCATATTCTATATTACCTACATGATTTACCCATATTATAATCTTTTGCGTTTAAATTACTACTGGATGCCTTTTTACATCGTACTTCTAATGGTTTTATTTGGTATATGTTGTGGAGGATTGTTACTCCGATCAGCTCATAAAATAATTTAGCTCCTCATGAAGGTGTTGCTGGGTCATAGACATCTCGAGAATCGAGGATAAAATATATTTTTATATCTAATTCAAGATTTTAATAAGCGAATACATCTTTTCAAACAACATTCATTAGACAAAAATATTACGAGTTATAATATTGATTTCATCTTCTCATCTAGCAAGTATTATGTGAACATAAGAAATCGTGATATCAACTCGCACTAGTATACTATTAATATTAGATTAATTAATTTTATGTGCATATGAAAAGAGGCCTAATACCTAAAAATCAATATGTTATTTCTATAAAAAATTAATTTTTAACAAATAATCTTCACCACTAGAGAGAACAAAACAAGCAACACTGCTGGCTAATTTGCTTTATCAATAGGAAACAAAAGGAAAGCCTAGGATTAAGGCCAGGTGGCTGGTAAGTGATTGGATCTTGGTCAACCAAACATAAAAATGATGATACACATTTTATAATGTAATGATTTAGGAGATGTAGCTGGGAGAAGCAAGGTTGGCTATATATAGAAGAGCCATTCATTATTAGTGGGAGCAGAGGGAAGCGACCAACTTGGAAGGAAACATACACAGAGAGATCTAGTGAAATCAAATATCGCGAGTTAAATAAAATGGGCAGGTCTCCTAGTTGCGAGGAGAATGGCCTCAAGAAAGGACCCTGGCTTCCTGAAGAAGACCAAAAGCTTAAGGACTACATTGAGAAACATGGCCATGGAAGTTGGAGAGCTCTCCCCAGGCTCGCAGGTATTTCAAACTATTGCAGGTAGAAAGATGTGAGAACGTCAAAAATAAACTTAGGACATACTCGGAGTGATGGTCTCAACGTCAATATATATGTATCTTTAAAGTTTCTAGTGAGGAACAAGATGATTTATTGATCAAATTCACTTGTATTAATTTACAGGTTTAAACAGGTGCGGAAAAAGCTGTAGGTTAAGGTGGACAAATTATTTGAGGCCTGATATCAAGAGGGGCAAGTTCTCCCAGGATGAAGAGCAAACGGTCCTCGGTGGATTGAGCAGTAGCCCACTGACAGTGACCGACAAGAGAGTAAGAATACCACAGAGAGCGGCCATGAATCTCCTCCTCCTTCTACCTTCCTTCCCGACATGAAGATGACCTCTACTTCTTCTCACAAAACAAGGTACAGAGAGAGAGAGAGACGTTGAGGGTTGCTTGTCTCAGAAGTCACTGAACTCCTCCCTTGTAAATCAGTTCTTTAAGTTGTTGATTGGTCAGATTGGTTTACTAAAATGAGTTTTTTACCAGTAAGAGAGGGAGACTGAAGAGAGTGGTGTCGGTGCCGGTGCCGGTGCCGGGAGAGAAGTCTACTCCGCCGTCCGATTCTTGGGCTTGGAGGAAATACGGCCAGAAACCCGTCAAAGGTTCCCCTTTCCCGAGGTAATTAATTTATATTGATCTCAATTCTAATCTCGAGTTGGGTGACAAAACTCTTGTGTTCCAAAGGCTCGAACTCGACACTCGAGACGTAGTTAAGCTAGAACAATTACAGTATCAGTTGATTCAATTATTTGTTGTCGACTAACCTACAACTAGTTAGAAGGCTGTCGGAGATGTGATATATATATATATATATATATATATATATATATATATATATGTATGTATTTTCGATGTAGTTAGCTTATCTAGGTAGTCAATTTCTCTAGCCATTTAGGAGAATTGTAGAACTTACCGGCACGAAAACATGTAACGAACTATCAAGAGGGGTCGGAGACTTGAGATTATATTCCAAGACTCGAGTTCAAATCGAGCAATAGCTTTGACTTTTCTTGTTGCAGGGCATACTATAGGTGTTCTAGCTCCAAGAGCTGCCCGGCCAGGAAGCATGTAGAGCGCAGCAACGTAGACGCCACCATGCTAGTGGTGACCTACTCCTGCGAGCACAACCACCCAGATCCGTCGGGGAGGACCTGCCACCAAAATCCCAACACACCAACCAGGGAGTCGAGAATTGATTACAACCCGGAAGAGAACAAGTTCGCTGATCTCGGCCAGCCGGACGAGTCATCGGTGTCCCTTGGGGACGAGTTCAACTGGTTCGGAGGGATGGAAAGGGCGCCATGTGCTATGCTGGAGAGCCCTATTTTGTGGGAGACTGAGGCGAGGACTGGTGCTGCCTCGGAGGCTGACATGTCGGGTTTTTTCCAGTCTTGCGACCTCAGTGAGTGGAATAATGTGATCAATGATGATCATGGCAGAGGGGTATGCGTTCCTACTGGTGCAGATGAGGAACTAGTTGATTGGAGAAGGCCTGAGGACTTTTCCTTGGGTTACACAGCAGGGAAACTTCCTCCTGTACAGTACCTAAGGAAACCTGTTGATCATTTCCTGC
>SOPF01027691.1:0-13706 GCA_012979155.1 Hypericum perforatum | reverse complement strand
TGCCAAAACTTTCGAGGACCTGTAAGCTGCATAGTTTGGATCTTCATGGTTGCGATAATCTTGTTGATGCATCGCAAATTCAACATCTGACCAAGCTTGAGTACATCAATCTGAAAGGTTGTATATCATTGATGAGCCTTCCGAGCCTAATGGCACTGCAATTCCTCTGCTCACTCGATGTCTCGGGCTGCAATAATCTAAGAAGACTTCCTCCGTCGCTAGGGTGCCTTTCAAGTCTTACAACTTTGGATCTCAGAAATTGCAAGAGAATTCAGAATCTTCCAAAAGGAATTTTGAGGCTGAAATCATTGCAAACTCTATCCATCTCTGGGTGCACAATGCTCATGGAACATGCTAGTCGAGTACCGACATCGACATTTGGTAATCCAATATTTTAGTTAAATGTCTGATAAAGCTAAGCAACTGAACCACATATTTCATGATTGATAGGTCCTGAAGGGATGCTCATTGATCTCCAAGAGAATCCGAGAGGGCACAGTTCCTTGCATACTTCGGCTGAAGGTATAAAAGTTTTCCTCAGTTATCTCGGTTTCAGATCATTCCGAAGGAGCAGAGTTTAAAGTTCTTTCTTATGCAGAAGTATCAACATCATATCCACCTGCCAATAAATATGCCACGGGATTAGAAGATACAGCAAAACCATCCTCAACAACCCAAGGCCTCGAACGGGTACTATTTGTTATTATCTACAATAGAAATTCTTTGAAACAGCAATTTCCTTTTATTTCCTCTCTCCTACAATTGTTTTGGTAATGTAGCCAAATGTTTTAAGCGGTTACTTTCCAACTCGACACAAATCTCTCATTTGGCTTATATTTACACAGCATAGGGTAGTGTTGAAAGAGTACATGAGCATGCCGGTGGAGGCGATACACCAGGCCGATGCTTTCTACGATGTTCAAAGGACCGTCGACTCACTTACTCAACGAGGCTCCAATTTGCACGAAAGTGCAAGTCTGCAAGATCTGCTATATTGCTTGGAGGAGCTCCAGGAGAATGTCCCCGAAACGATGGCTCGTCTGCATGGTGCCCAAGTTTCTAAAGCATCCTTGCAAGTGACGTTGGTGCACCTTGGTTCGAGCTTTGTCCAAGCAAAAGAACAGTTCGGCTTACTAGGGGCTCAGTTTTTGGCGATTTCTGATCAAGAAGAAGAACTGGATGCTGAGATTGCGCGCTTGTTGGCCAAGCGACAAGAGCTGCTTGATTAATGCAATGCAACTGTTAGTCAGTTGCTTTTACGACAGATTGCGGAAATAATTTGGTTAAATCGAAGCTTCAGATGTGTAAGAACGTGAAGCTGATGCTAGTCACTACCTAACGATCATTCCGTTCGTGCTCCTAAGGAGAGGAAGGTGGTGTTGCTGCAATTTTTCTGGAAGATAAAGCTTGTTGACCACGAAAATATGCGATGGTGTGAATTTGTTGATGATCCGCGTACGCGGTTTGGAGCAGAAGGTTATTATGATCGAGTAATTCAATAAATTTGAAGAGTTTGAGAATGCAGATTCTTGTCAGAAAGGTATCTTACTTGGAGTTATTTTCTGGGTTGGAAGAGGACATTCAGATCATAGTGTTAGCTACTAGACCTCATTAATTTTAACAACGCTGAAGAGGACTCTTTGTTAGTGAAAAAGTCAGAGGAAGAGCCCAAAAAAGAGCGAGGCCCATTTCTAAAAGCATCCATGTACTGTGCCAATCATGATAAACGAGGGACATGGGCCCATCACTTTGGTGTTATTTTTATTTTTATTTTGACCAGTCTAAAATTTGGATTAGCGGCTCATTCAGTCAGTGTCTAAATAATAGCTAATTTACCGGAAAAAAATATATGTACAAAGGGTGGTCGGCATGAATTTTAATAGTGGGCTTTGGCTCTCCCAAGTACATGGGCTTGGGTCTCCGGCCCGTAAAAGGACAGGATGTTTAACTTGGGTAATGATATTTACGTGATGCTCTTTCTCTTATAATAACAATATTTACAGACTGTTTTTATATCCCCTAGAGTTAGGGTTTAGTCCTCGCCGTTTACGAGTCTCTCACCCTACGTAGGGTTTCCGTTTACCATAATCCACCAAAAATTCCACAAAAAATTTTCTTTTTTGCACAAGTAGATTTCACAGGTCGCTGTTCCTCGGAAGAAAGCACGAAACGTTTTAGTTCTTTAGGGCCTCCTGAGAGTCTAGGTTAGGAAGGGTTAAAGGGTAGAACCACTCTAGGTGTCTGGGAGGGTAGAGTCCGCTAGGAGGGGCTGGGTTTTCACAATGGAGGAGGGAGTCGGAGGGCGAGATGGGACTGGGCAAACGAAAGGGAAGATGAAAGAGACGATAGGGTTACGGGGATCTTCAAGTTCGACAGAGAACGGAAGGGATGAGGAAGATGACATCGTGGATCTTCTGTGCGGTCTCTCCATACCAGAACCCGAAGAGGAGGCTGCATGCTTGGTGGGGATGGTCTGGGTACGGGCGTATGACCTACCCCTCGGGGCATAAACGGTGGAGGTAGCCCAATCCATTGGGAAAGTTATTGGTTCGTTCATTGAGTGGGACGCAAGAAAGGACACACATGGGAGGTATATGCGATTGAGGGTGGGACTTGATGTACGTGAAGCTATCCAGACACGTAAACGAATACGTTTTAAGGAAGGAATGGTGGCCTAGATTTATTTCAAGGTGGAGAAGTTACAATCTTTTTGTTATGTTGGCAGTCGGATGGGACACATTGATAAAGATTGTGAACTGGCCTCTGATGACGAACCCCCCAGACTCGCAGAAGAAGTTTGGTCTATGGCAAAGAGCTTCCCCGTTTAAATTGTGACAAGTTGTGGATGCGGGCTGGTCCTCGTTGGACGAGTATGGACGTAAAAGAGCATGAAGTGAACAGGGAGGAGTTTCAAACACAAACTGGGAACAACACCCACCACATGCCACCCACACCTTATCCAATAATTCCACAAAAAGATACCAACATCACCTTGTCCGACAACACACTTCCTACTACAACAACCTTAAACCAACCCGTAGAAACAGATAGAAACTCTCTGCAACAACCCCCAAACCATAATCCCCACACAAATACCATACCCACATTACACCATCGACCACAACAAGACACCAAATACACTCCACCCCACCTGAGACTCACCCAACCCCTACCTACCCTAGACAATTACCACCCTATCACAATCGACCAAAACAGCCCATTCACACTAATAACCACCATCCCCTACCAACCAGAGACAATCACATTACACCAATTAACCACACAATAGATCCGAATCTCCTCCATATCCCTATCCTCCCTGTATCATCGAGTGGAGAAGAAGGAGCCGAGAAAGTTGAAACGGCAACTAGCTCAGTCTCGCAAGAACAAGCAATTTCAAAAAAGAAGCATTGGATAAGAGTAGAGAGAAAGGAGAGAACTAAGGAAAGCTATGACATAACTATGACTGATGTTATGCATGTAGGCAAGAGAAAAGCAGCGGAAGTTATCGAAAGTGGCGTGGTTAGCAAGAAACCCCATATTGCTTCAGCTACGGAAGATGAATTCCATATACAGGCGGAGGTTGCATAGCAGCCCTACTAGGCCAAATGAATACCTTATGTTGGAACTGTCGCAGACTGGGGAGCTTCGAGGCAGTTCATTAGCTAAGCAGGTTAGCAAAGACCTGTAATCCCCAGCTACTGTTTCTCTTGGAAACAAAATTAAAAAAGGGAGAAATGGAAGCTTTAAAGTGGCATTTGGATTATGAATGTGGAGTATTTATAGATTGCGAAGGCCATGGTCGGAATAGGAGTGGTGGTTTGGCACTATTATGGAAAAGGCAGTTATCAGTTTTGCTATTGTCCTTCTCCTCTCATCACATAGACGTGGAAGTCAGTAGTATGGCGATATGGCGTTTCACTGGAATTTACGGTTGGCCAAAGATGGAGGAAAGAGATAGAACATGGATGTTGCTAAAATCTCTACGGGATAAATCCCCGTTACCTTGGTTGTGTAGAGGAGACATAAATGAAATTAAAACTTTGGAGGAGAAAAGAGGTGGTGCGTTAGTACAGAGAAGCCGTATGGAAACATTCCATGAAGCTACTTTCTTCTGCAATTTAAAAGATGTCCCTCAATCTGGCTTAACGTTCACCTGGTCAAATGGAAGGTTAGGAGAAGAACATATTGAATGCAAGCTAGACAGATACATGGCAAATTCGAAATGGTGGGATTTGTTCCCTGCTTCCGCAGCTGAGGCTTTTCCCCAGATAGAATCTGATCATAGTCCCATCCTCAGCCGAATATTGAAGGAGATATGGAAACTCAATAGCCCTCGACATTTTTGCTTGAAGGAAATATGGATGAGACACGAAGATTTGCCTGAACAAATAAAAACAGCTTGGACCGTAAGTCATAGGGAGGCAGATTTTGGAGAAAGATGTAGGAGCTGCGCTGATGCCTTAATAGCCTGGGACTGTGATGTATTCGGACGGGTGAAGTAGCGGCTAAAAGTCTTAGAACGAACCATTTTGGAGGCTCAATCACAACCTTTAACGAACGAGTCTAAACTAAAGATTGGGGGTCTCTTGAAGGAACGGGACGAGTTACAAACCAAAGAAGAGATAATGTGGGCTCAGCAGTCCAGGGTTTCTTCGCTAAAGGAGGGAGATCAAAACACGAAATTCTTTCATAAGAAGGTGGCGCATAGGCTTTGGCATAACAAAGTAGAGGGAGTTAAGAACAGTGAGAGAGTCTTAGTGAAGGAGGAGATAGGGATCCAAGAGGTCTTTAGAGACTTTTTTGTTTTGTTGTTTTCTTCTACAGGTAGTGTACAGGTGGAGTCTATCACATCAAAAGTCACACCAAAAATTATACAAGATATGCAGGCTTCGCTCGATGCACCATTCACAAAGGAAGAGATTTATCAGGCGCTACAACAGATGCACCCATCAAAGGCTTCAGGACCACACGGACTACCTCCTATTTTCTTTCAGAAATACTGGGACATTGTTGGGGAGGAGGTGACTAAGACAACGTTATCTGTTCTTAATAAGAAGGCTGATCCGAGGAGGCTTAATGACACCAATATTGTGCTTATACCAAAGGTAAAATCCCTAGAACAATGCTCTGAGTATAGACCAATAAGCTTATGTAACATCATCATGAAGATAATCACGAAGACCATTGCAAATAGAATAAAGACTTTCCTTCCAAATGTTGTGCATGAAAATCAGGGGGCTTTCGTCCCAGGTCAGCTCATATCAGATAACTCGTTAATTGCTTGTGAAGCTTTCCACTATTTGAAAAAGAGGAAGAGAGGGAGGCATGGTTTTTGTGCTATGAAGCTGGACATGATGAAGGCATATGACAAGGTGGAGTAGTGTTTCCTTAAAGTCATGATGAGAGCTATTGGTTTTTCATCCTCGTTTTTCCAAATAATTATGCATTGTGTAACTTTGGTAAGACATGCTGTCCAGCTTAATGGAGTCACCGGGGAATTCTTTCATCCTAGCAGAGGTCTCTAACAAGGTGACCCAATCTTCCCTCATCTGTTTCTCCTTTGTATAGAAAGTTTATCAGTCCTCCTAAATGCTGCGGAAGGAAAGGGTCTAATTCATGGTCTATGTGTAGCATGGCAAGCCCCACCCATAACACATCTCCTATTTGCTGACGACTCACTCCTCTTTGCTAGAGCTACAGAAACTGAATTACGCTTCATCATTAACTTACTGTATCTTTACGAAGGGGCATCAGGACAAAAAATCAACATCTAAAAAAGCTCGCTAAAATTTAGCAGCAATGTATCGGAGAATGACCAGATTCGGTTGAGTTCTTTAGTGGGTATGCGATTGGCAATGGATGATGAGCGTTACCTGGGTTTGCCAACAATTATTGGAAGGTCGAAGATGATACTTTTTGCCTCCTTAGAAGATCGCATCACGGCGAAAGTGAATAACTGGAAGCTACAGTTTCTGTCCAAATCAGGAAGAGAAATTTTTATTAAGACTGTCCTCCAGGCCATTCATACGTGATACATACATAATGAGCTGCTTCACTCTTTCGATTGAGATGTGCGAAAGGATTAAAAAGAGGTTATGTGATGTCTATTGGGAAAGCAATGAGGGAGAAAGGAAACTACACTGGAGGAGTTGGTCTAAGATGTACCAGGCCAAGAAGGATGGGGGATTGGGCTTCCGAAAGTTAAAGTGCTTTAATAATGCGATGTTGACAAAGCAAGCTTGGCGGCTCATTGTGGAGCCAAATTCTTTGACAGCTAAGATTTTCCAAGTAAGATACCACCCGAGGACAACACTGTTGGAGGCAGCTGGTGGGCATAACCCAAGTCATGTTTGGAGGAGCATTCTGGTGGGACTCAACCTACTAAAGCCAGGTCTTGAGTGGCGACTCGGTACAGGAACATCTATTAAGATTTGAGAAGATGCATAGTTACCTGACTCTCAATTAGGGCACCTCAAATATTTGTACCCGGGGGCTGACCGAATTTAGACTGTGGCAGAATTATGGAACTCGGACGAACAAGCATGGGACGAAGATCTTTTAAGCCATCTTTTCATTGAGGATGATAGAACTCTAATTCGGACAATCAGGTTTAGCCCTCGTAGACTTGTGATACCATTCGGTGGAAGCACACTAACGATGGTATATATAGTGTCCGTACAGGCTATAGGCGGGATTTCTCGATTTGGTGGGGCTCTTTAGAGAACGTAGGTATCCGCAATATAGATCAAGAAGTCTGGAATATCATGTGGAAATTAGGAGGGCCCCCAAGGATTCTAATGTTTCTATGGAGAATGCTCGACAACAACCTTCCAGTGAGAGAAAACCTGAGAAAAAGAGGAATTACTGAGGAGGTAGAATGTCCACTATGCCAATCAGCTCCAGAGACCATCGAACATCTTTTCACTAGGTGCTTAATGACGAAGAATATATTTCTATCGCTCGGATATAGCCTGCCACTGTTGGAACTCCCAACTTTTGCTCTATCTTGGCAGAACTTTACTATTAACTGGGGCAAGGAAGAGTGCGGTAAATTTCTAGCAATACTATAGGGAGTATGGAAGTTTAGAAATGCATGCATTTTTGAAGACTCTGTGCTGATCGATCCCATGCCAATTGTGCTTAAAGCAATTTGTTTCTACAACGAATATATCGAGGCTCATGTACGTAAAGACATTGCTTCCCCTACAAGAAATGCTCGATGGTTGTTACCTCTACCCGGTTTTATTAAAATAAACACAGATGCCAGGATCATAAGTAACGGTAGGGGTCAAGTGAGCGCCATAGCAAGGGATGAGCAGGGAAGGTTCATTCAAGCTGCTATTAAGAGTATTCAAGCAACCCAGCACCCGACCCTTCTTGAAGCCTACGGTATACTGCTCGGGATTGAGTTAGCAATTGATCTACACAGCTATCAAGTGATTGTCGAATTTGACTGTCTATCGTTGGTTCGCGCACTCGAAGAAAATCGTAGGGACAGAAGTGACCTAACAACCCTTGTGGAAGATTGTCTAGCGGCTTCTGCGACATTGGAAATAGTACGCTTCACCTTTGCTTGCCGCGAAGCCAACGTCCCAGCCCATCTCCTCGCAAAGCTACAGGGTCCTTTCTTTGAAGTTACTCATTTCTTTGTGACTCCCCCGGGAGCTATTGTTGATGCTTTAAACCATGATGTAAACGAATAAGTATGATGTTTGATTGAATGAAGTTAGTCATTTTTACTAAAAAAAAAATAATAATAACAATATTTACGTGAGGGTCAAGTGACCTTTGGTCTAGCGACATAAGGGTGGGGAGAAGTTTGGGAAGTTCAGGATTCGATTCCTGACGTTGTAATAGAATAGGTATTAGAATAGGATCTCAACAATATTTACGTGAGTATCTAGGGGCAACCATAAAGTCATAATGCTTCGCAACACGTGATATGAATAAAATCATATATAATATTTACTTGGGGATGAAACTGCCAAATTTTTAAACTTTTGTTTAATAAATTTTGTTCACAATAAATATTTAACACTGATATTTTTTGACAATTCAATCTAAAAAATTCTTAAACTTGAACTGACTATTACAGTTCCCATCTGGGCCTAAAAGAAAAGCCTTCTATATCAGGAGGAACATCCATGTCCAGCAGCCTATCTCCTCTCTTCCAAACAAGCAACATGCAAGCTTAGGACTATTGAGCATAGTTTTAAAAATGCGGTTCGACTGAAGATCTGACCGGTCGGACTGTATTTTGGACCCAATTTTGGGTCATTTTTATCTTAAAAAATATAGTATGGTTCGATCGGTCAATTTCTGGTCGAACCGGTAGAATCAACAAAAAAATGACAATTCAACCAGAAATTTGTGCATATATATATATATATATATATATATATATATATTTACTCTACATAACTTATTTACCTATATATTTATATATATTTCAAGAAATTACACTAAAATATGAAGGAAAAAATGGTTGGTCTAATCAGTCAGATAGCTAGTCGGACCGCTCGACTTGGGGTCGAACTCAAATTCGAGTCGACCTCCGGGTCATTTTTAAGAACTATGCTATGGAGGCCTTTTTCAAATCTACCGAGCATCACTTGTCACTTCACAAATCTATGCCAGATGGAAGCAAAAAAGTTCATACCGATGTCTAGTACTCAATTTGAACAGTAGCAGCCGCTAATAATGAGTGACTGTCCGAACACGCACTTCCCTTCGAAATATATGTTGTATGTCATCAATAAAAACAACCTTGTACAATTGATGTAAAAAACATTATTCAAATTTAATCAATCTCAAGTTGAAGTTAATGAGAATGTACCATTATTAACTACATCTTACAATAATTTTATCAATTTTTTAAAATTTTATTCGACTCAAATTTAAATTAATAAACCGAACTTATACAAAATAATATAAACCAAACAAATAAGGACCACCTTGACGTGGTCCAATTCTGGGAGGCATGCACATATGTAACCCAAGGTAGCTGGCCTGGCAGTTTAAATCATAACAAGTGAATGGGGAGGCAGCCTTTAGATGTGGATTAAATGCACCCCGACAAGAAAGCCCGTGGTCCTGTAGATCATACAATTTTGTGTTTTTTAATATCTCTGTCGTGTAGGAAATGTTCATATCTTTTATATTCAGCAGATTTAAACCAAAAACATTGTTTAAGTAAATCCGAGTTACTAGTGAATTAGACTAACTCTCGCGAAGTGATGCAGTTTGGTCTTTGGTATAACGAACATCAGACGACAGATAACTTAGCGAATCAACATGCCAATATACTGCTAGCCATTGGAATGAACAGATAGCATAACTATTCTGTGGAAAAATAATGGGAGATTGGATTGGGGCGATCATTTGGACGCCATGCACCACTCCACTAATCAGTTTTTAATATTTGTATTCAAATATTTATTAGGTCAATTATTTTTACTTTAGAATTAAATAAAAAATTATAAAATTCTTCAAATAACTATTTAACTTTAATATATTTTTTGTAACGCATTATGATATGATCGACTGAATCCACAAACTAGCACGTGTTTTTTTATAGTATGCTTTGTTCTCAATCTTATAATTCTTTCAGGATATATGCTAAAAAATAAGGTGTATTTTGTTAGTATAGATAATAATAATCAAATCACTTAAGCATTACACTTAAACATTACACTTAAGTATTATACCATATAAGCCAAGATCTCTCTGAAATCAAATGTGATGCTCCATGATTTAAAATAATTGGTTTCACAAACCAACATGGGTCTTTTGCTAGCGCACTTTACCCTCACATGCACTTTGAAAAGATTTTCCAAAAATTATCCATCTTGATCACACTTCTAGCAATACGCGTTTAACTTTAGAATGCGTGTTTAACTTTAGAGTTCTTTCAAAATGTGTGTCAAAAAAGGAGGTTAAGAATTCAGCAACCAAAGAACAAGATCAGACAAAAATACAGTCACAAGATATTATGTAGTTCGGCACAATCAACCCTAGGATAAAATGACTTTATATAATAGATAACATATATGGCACAAAAAATTTATTTAAGTTAAATTAGGAGTTCAAAATAAATCATAAAACTAAATAGGAAATATGTCAACGTGCACCCGACAGACAAGAACTTTGGTAGGCACCAGTTCCAGGATACCCTTAAAGTTGGTTGTCACCAGGTATGTGACGAGCACCATCCACCCTCACTTTTTTCTCTTTTTCTTTTATTTGCTTGCCATTTCAAGAATATCCAACTCGGCAAGAAATCATCTTGTAGATAAATGATGAAGTTTCACCCAAGATTCAACAAACTCCATCTTGATGAAAGATCGTCCCATAAAGAACCATGAAATCTTGTGAAATAAATTTGACTCTACCAATTCTTTTATAGACTATAGATTACCATCGTTCATAAGATCATCTCAGCTTTCTCTCTTTATTTTGTTCAATGACTTAGAGCTGGCTCCCAAGCTTAAGCTTTAGAATTTGCTTAGCATATTTCCCCCAAAAGTTTTGGACCGATCTGAAATCCTTTAAGCAATAAAAATTAAAATAAGTTGGGTCTATTTAATGTGCTTAAAACTACATGGTATCAAAGTTGATAATTTATAATACTATTTTTTTTTTGAAAGGATGATTAAAATGCGAAAACATTAGTGCACACACGACTCTCTCGTGTGTATATGTGTACGCGATTCAAACTATCGGATTGTGTGCACAACTAATATAGACTATCTAATATGGACTATCAATCTAGGAATATGTAATCTAGACCATTGATGTAGTTAGAAGATTTGGATCATCGATTTTGTTTTATGCACGTGATCTGACGATCAAATATCACTTGCATATGTACACATGTAATTATATCAACATCTCTCTGTTCCACCTTCTCTCTCCCTCTCTCCCACCCACTCCTCCCATTTGTTTTCTTCAGTTCACATCACCAACTATCAACCAAACCCACCTCCTAAATATCTCTCTTTCTGTCTCTCAATTTGTGTTGACCCTTCAAGTAAATTGGTTGTTGATGAATCCAATCGATCATTAAAAAAGACCAATCGATCATTAAAAAAGACCACGTAAGTCATGATTTGGTGAAGTCATGCAAACAAATGACGAAGAATACAGCCTTGCGTGCATGGAACTTTGACCAACTGTCACCTGCACCATATTCTATATTACCTACATGATTTACCCATATTATAATCTTTTGCGTTTAAATTACTACTGGATGCCTTTTTACATCGTACTTCTAATGGTTTTATTTGGTATATGTTGTGGAGGATTGTTACTCCGATCAGCTCATAAAATAATTTAGCTCCTCATGAAGGTGTTGCTGGGTCATAGACATCTCGAGAATCGAGGATAAAATATATTTTTATATCTAATTCAAGATTTTAATAAGCGAATACATCTTTTCAAACAACATTCATTAGACAAAAATATTACGAGTTATAATATTGATTTCATCTTCTCATCTAGCAAGTATTATGTGAACATAAGAAATCGTGATATCAACTCGCACTAGTATACTATTAATATTAGATTAATTAATTTTATGTGCATATGAAAAGAGGCCTAATACCTAAAAATCAATATGTTATTTCTATAAAAAATTAATTTTTAACAAATAATCTTCACCACTAGAGAGAACAAAACAAGCAACACTGCTGGCTAATTTGCTTTATCAATAGGAAACAAAAGGAAAGCCTAGGATTAAGGCCAGGTGGCTGGTAAGTGATTGGATCTTGGTCAACCAAACATAAAAATGATGATACACATTTTATAATGTAATGATTTAGGAGATGTAGCTGGGAGAAGCAAGGTTGGCTATATATAGAAGAGCCATTCATTATTAGTGGGAGCAGAGGGAAGCGACCAACTTGGAAGGAAACATACACAGAGAGATCTAGTGAAATCAAATATCGCGAGTTAAATAAAATGG
The DNA here is from genome assembly GCA_012979155.1 of Hypericum perforatum. Taxonomy (NCBI): domain Eukaryota; kingdom Viridiplantae; phylum Streptophyta; class Magnoliopsida; order Malpighiales; family Hypericaceae; genus Hypericum; species Hypericum perforatum. Next base: position 1,741 of record SOPF01027691.1, on the reverse strand, counting down.
GCAGGTCTCCTAGTTGCGAGGAGAATGGCCTCAAGAAAGGACCCTGGCTTCCTGAAGAAGACCAAAAGCTTAAGGACTACATTGAGAAACATGGCCATGGAAGTTGGAGAGCTCTCCCCAGGCTCGCAGGTATTTCAAACTATTGCAGGTAGAAAGATGTGAGAACGTCAAAAATAAACTTAGGACATACTCGGAGTGATGGTCTCAACGTCAATATATATGTATCTTTAAAGTTTCTAGTGAGGAACAAGATGATTTATTGATCAAATTCACTTGTATTAATTTACAGGTTTAAACAGGTGCGGAAAAAGCTGTAGGTTAAGGTGGACAAATTATTTGAGGCCTGATATCAAGAGGGGCAAGTTCTCCCAGGATGAAGAGCAAACGGTCCTCGGTGGATTGAGCAGTAGCCCACTGACAGTGACCGACAAGAGAGTAAGAATACCACAGAGAGCGGCCATGAATCTCCTCCTCCTTCTACCTTCCTTCCCGACATGAAGATGACCTCTACTTCTTCTCACAAAACAAGGTACAGAGAGAGAGAGAGACGTTGAGGGTTGCTTGTCTCAGAAGTCACTGAACTCCTCCCTTGTAAATCAGTTCTTTAAGTTGTTGATTGGTCAGATTGGTTTACTAAAATGAGTTTTTTACCAGTAAGAGAGGGAGACTGAAGAGAGTGGTGTCGGTGCCGGTGCCGGTGCCGGGAGAGAAGTCTACTCCGCCGTCCGATTCTTGGGCTTGGAGGAAATACGGCCAGAAACCCGTCAAAGGTTCCCCTTTCCCGAGGTAATTAATTTATATTGATCTCAATTCTAATCTCGAGTTGGGTGACAAAACTCTTGTGTTCCAAAGGCTCGAACTCGACACTCGAGACGTAGTTAAGCTAGAACAATTACAGTATCAGTTGATTCAATTATTTGTTGTCGACTAACCTACAACTAGTTAGAAGGCTGTCGGAGATGTGATATATATATATATATATATATATATATATATATATATATATGTATGTATTTTCGATGTAGTTAGCTTATCTAGGTAGTCAATTTCTCTAGCCATTTAGGAGAATTGTAGAACTTACCGGCACGAAAACATGTAACGAACTATCAAGAGGGGTCGGAGACTTGAGATTATATTCCAAGACTCGAGTTCAAATCGAGCAATAGCTTTGACTTTTCTTGTTGCAGGGCATACTATAGGTGTTCTAGCTCCAAGAGCTGCCCGGCCAGGAAGCATGTAGAGCGCAGCAACGTAGACGCCACCATGCTAGTGGTGACCTACTCCTGCGAGCACAACCACCCAGATCCGTCGGGGAGGACCTGCCACCAAAATCCCAACACACCAACCAGGGAGTCGAGAATTGATTACAACCCGGAAGAGAACAAGTTCGCTGATCTCGGCCAGCCGGACGAGTCATCGGTGTCCCTTGGGGACGAGTTCAACTGGTTCGGAGGGATGGAAAGGGCGCCATGTGCTATGCTGGAGAGCCCTATTTTGTGGGAGACTGAGGCGAGGACTGGTGCTGCCTCGGAGGCTGACATGTCGGGTTTTTTCCAGTCTTGCGACCTCAGTGAGTGGAATAATGTGATCAATGATGATCATGGCAGAGGGGTATGCGTTCCTACTGGTGCAGATGAGGAACTAGTTGATTGGAGAAGGCCTGAGGACTTTTCCTTGGGTTACACAGCAGGGAAACTTCCTCCTGTACAGTACCTAAGGAAACCTGTTGATCATTTCCTGC
>SOPF01027689.1:11144-57264 GCA_012979155.1 Hypericum perforatum | reverse complement strand
CAGGAACAAGTGCCATATTATCCGCACTATTTCCTCCTTTCCACGAATAGTTGGGATGATTCCTCCATCCAGGATTATAGGTGGAAGAATACGGGTTATTTCCCATCCTATTCGCTCCTTGGCCTTGGCCACTAACATAATGTGCCTGCTCCATCGGTGGATTCATCATTGCACATTGATCCATCTCATGGCCAACATTGCCACAAATCTCACAAGTTGTTGACGTTTCAACTGTGTTGACTTTACTTGTGCTCATTTCATTCATTCTCTTCGTCAACAATGATAATTGAGCTTGTACACTATCATCATAACCAAGTTTGATTATTCCTTTTTGATCTCTAACTGGTTGCTTTCCTCTATCCTTTTGCCTTAAACGGTTTGTAATTGACAATTCTTCAAGGACATAGTAGGCTTCATCCTTGTCCTTCCTCAAGAAGTTTCCATTAGAAGCTGAATCCACCGTCCCCATTGTAGTTGGTTCAAGACCATAGTAAAAGGTTTGGAGTAAAGACTCCTCTGATAAACAATGGTGTGGACAACTCCTTTGCAATTCCTTGAACCGATCCCAAGCTTCACTCAAAGACTCATTCTCAAATTGTTGGAAGTTATTAATCTCCTTAACAAGTTGCTTAGTCTTTGAGAAGGGGAAATACTTCTCTAGGAATGCATCCGCTAACTCATCCCAAGTAGCAATTGGTGTCTTTACCAACTGCTTGTACCACAACTTTGCCTTGTCCCTCAAAGTAAATGGAAATAATCTTAGCAACTTAGCATCCTCTGAAAATCCATTATACTTGAAGGTATCGGCTAATTCCAAGAAATCCGAAATATGTTCATTTGGATCCTCACTCGGCAAACCAAAGAATTGGACCGAGTTTTGGAGCATTTGAATCACAGCCGGCTTAATCTCAAAATTGTTGGCTTGTATAGGTGGGTTCTGAACTCCCGATCTTGCCCCTTTCGAAGTAGGCTTAGAATAATCCATCAAAGATCGTCGTGGAGCTCCGTCCTCTAAGTTATCTCTTGGTGCCTCATCCCTTTGTTGAGCTGGATTCTCCATCCTTTCCTTAGCTCTTCTTTCTCGTCGTAACAACCTCTCTATCCTAGCTATGTCCGCGTCAAGAAACAAAGGAGGAGTGGTTGTGGATCGAGTTAAGGGCATGCAAACACTCGTTGTACCCAAGCAACGCAACGTAACCTAAGAAAAATAATGTCCTAATCCAAGTTTTCAAGCTAAACTCAACGTCTATTCCTCAAATCCCCGGCAACGGCGCCAATTGACGAGAAGGTTTTCTACGTGTCTCCTTCCTTGCAATAAAGATAAGTACGGGAATGTCGTCCCACAAGGACTTGGTTATAGGCCGCTAACTCGACTTGATTACTAGTTTAGGACTATGGTTTGGATATTGGCAATGACGATTCTTAACTCTAAGTGTAACTAATTGACACCTAACTACAAGAGACAAAATCCATTTTCTTAACACAATATATACTTCAATCAAAAGCACATGTCACGATTTAAGCACTTCAATCAAAGGCACAAGTTACGATTACAAATTATAACGATTCTAACAAATTAAGAAACATGGGCTAGGTACTTATAACAATCCAAATAACATAATGATACAAGGGGGTTACAAAGTTCAATTGTGATCCGAGTGTTTCTAAGGCAACAAATTCATGCTCTCGCAATAAATCGTCTAAATTGTTGCTCAATACGATTTTAATGAATTAGATGTGCTCTCGCCTCCAAAAACTCATTTTGTCATATCAAATACCAATTATATGCATAACCCTTTGGATAACTAACTTCTCATAAGATCTCTCATTATAAGAACATTAATCAACTAATCAATCGATCATTTAATCTCAATTCCTCTCGGACATTTAAATCAAACATATTCATGATTATGGTGATCAAGCACAATCAAGCATTAAGGGTATTGATTAGAACACAATATTAAGCATTAAAACTCCCCCCTTAAGATCATTAGCTACTTAGAAATCATATAAGCACCCAACCCACAAAAAGACTACTCACACATAGCTAATAACAAACTAAACATTTTATTTAACATAAGTAAATCAAGCATGAAAATATTGAAAGAGTTAAGAGGAAAGAAAGCTCATGAAGAGTTCTTCAAGTTCTTCTTTCTTCTCCAAGCTCTCAATGCCAATCTTCAAGTTCTTACAATTATGAAGGGTAGTGGAATTAAAAGTTAAAGCTAAGTTTTATCTAATTAACTCCTAACAAATATCTAACTTGTCTCAAGTCTTCTCAAATCTCATCTTTCTTCTTCAAGTTCCAGCCACGGAATTTGGCCAAGGCACTCATCTTGGGCCCAAATGTTTGCCTCCAAATTCGGCCCACTCGGGTGGAAAATCGCCAGATTCGGACTCCGACTTTGGACACGATTTTTGACCATCTTAGACTCCGAAATGGACGAAGACCCTAAGAGACGAAGTTGTAGCCCTGGATGTCTTCTTTCCAACGCCACCTTAATTGCCTCCATTGGACGCCGTATGCAAAAGTTATCGCCGTTTTAGTCACCAGAGGTCAATCCACGTCAAAAGCCCACGGCCCATAGTTGTTTGTCCTTCCTTCCCGGCCGGCCCGATTGCATTCGATGAAGCATGGTGCATCCGAAACCTCCATTTAGCACTCCAAACCTACGAAACCAAGGAAAACACAATAAAACTCAAAAGACATCACGAAAATGGACAATGCACGATATTCACACTAATACTATGCATTTCCAACACAAACACAAGAAACAAAGGCAAAAAGACTCTAAAAATGCATACCAAAGATGAGTGTTTTCACACTCATCACCAAGTTTGGACAGAATTGGCTATAAAACTCTTGGCCAATTCAGTTTCTTCATAAATTTTCAAAATCCAAAAATTCCCGCTTTCTGAATCTTCAAAATTTCACTTACCTAACTTTCCCGAGCCATTTACCCACACTTTCTAAGGTCCGAAACAAACATTTCGATGGCAGATGCTACAGAATCTAGCAGGATTCCAAGAGGAGACAGGAGGAAGCGAGTAAGAAACCCTTCACCTTCTCCACCTGGATCTCCACCCCTAGACAATCGTAGCCGCTACAACGCTCCCTTCGCGATCTTCCATGATTAGGAGGGAGAAAAGTATCAATGATTCTCATACCTTAATGCCCTTAGTCATTTTACGATAGACTGGGATGACATGAAGACACTAAGGGTATATAGGCAACTGAGGTCTGCATTTAGGAAACTAGGGTGGAGATATTTTGAGAACAAAGAGATCATGGCTAGGCAAGAATTAGTGTTAGAGTTTTATTGCATGTTGCAGGTATTGGCTAACAGACGATCTTTTACTACATGTATTTTTGACACTGATTTTAGCATGGATGAGGTCGAGTTTAATGACCTATTGAGCCTTAAGGCTGGACTTGGGACGTTAGATTTCTCGCCCCTAGTCAGGCTTATAAGGCATGGCATGATATTATAGGGTTTGAGCGATAAGAGTTAGGGAGGGTGCCTAATTTGCTGATTAGAGAACCATATCTAGGCATCCTCTATCACTTTATGACTTTGACCATTTGTGATCAATGGGAAGAGTCTAAAGTCTTCGGATCTCAGCTCCATGCCATAGATTGCCTTCGTCATGATATTCCCTTTAACACCTTTGCCATGATCATCAATTGCTTTGCGAGATCGATTAGCAATAGGGAGCCTAGGTATCTATACTTAGGATATATTATTTCCCACATTGCACGTCACCATTTTTCTGAGCAGTTTTCAGCTTTCCATGGGATGATTTTAGAGCCGGTGCAACTCGGCATCGAGAAGCTCCACATGAGCAAGTTGATCAAGAAGACGATAATTGATAGGGTTGAGGTCATCGAGTACAAGCCTTGGGAAGAGAGAGGCAATGCAGAAATGCCTAGGGGCACCAAAAAGGGTGCCAGCTAAGAGAGAAGAGCGGTAGGAGCAGCATGAGCAGGCAGGCCCGACCACTAGTATCAGGCCCAGCATGACGATGCAAGGTCGAGTCATCAGGCACTTGACGCTCATTCTGATATATAGTTTTTACGTGACCAATTGGCTATGATGCAGGTGCAGCAACATGGTCATGGAGAACAACTTTATGGATACGACGTGCAACTATAGGACTATGCAGTTAGCAATGCAGACAGATGCTATCGCCAATATGACTACAATGCTTGCATGGAGGCTAAGCTTAGAGCTCAGAGAGAGGAGCAGAGGACGTTCCATGCCGATCAGAGAGCTCACATGGCATTCCAGAGGGAGCACTATGAGCAGCAGCGAGCGCACGCTGAGTAGATGCAGACCTGGGTGGAGAACTTTGGCAGCGGCTTCATGTTCCCACCACCACCTCCTCCAACTTCAGATGATTGATAGGGAGCTTTTATTTCCCTACTTTTGTATTTTTCTTTATTTATTTTCTTTGTTTATTTTCTTGTATTTTGACTCTATTTTTATGTTGTGTGTTTGTAACTCATTTAATGATTGTGTTATGCTACTAGACGGTGATCCTTTAGGCTTAAAGCCGAAAAGATCGCAAGAAGGTAGTCTACATAACAAGTCATTAATGAGTTATTCTGTTGCATGTTTGTTTGTATATGTTTGTTTTGAGATTGGTTTTCCATATCTTTGGTGACTTAGTACAAAAATGTTCCCATTTTGAGCTCTTCAGGGTTTGATCTCCTTGATGCTTCTTAACGTACTAGGTCATCGAGATAAAACTATCTCACTTTTGTTTTCCTTTTTTTTAGGTGCTTATTAGTATTGTCTACACTTTGAGGACAATGTGTCTTTCAAGTGTGGGGGAGGGTTCCTTCTCGAAATCTTCCTTTTATTTGTTTAGTATGTCTGCATGTTAGGATGTTTTGTTTAGGTTTAGACTTGGCATGAATTTTTCAAAAATTTGACCTCCCTTAAAAAATTTTAACTTGTGTTAGAATTTTATCATTTTCTTAGTTAGGAATTTAATTTGAGCACAAAGTCTAAGAATTGGGTAGAAATCTTGTACTCTATTATTTAGATTAGTGGTTTCACTATGCATACTTAGTCAGTTGATCGAGGTATACTACTAGTACTTATCTTAGTATAGGTTGTGTAGGAGTTAGTGAGAAGACGGGGGCATTCTTTGACATTGAGCCTAGAGCTTTAGAGACAAAATCCCTATTATATCCATGGTTTAAACCATTTGAGCCTAGCCTTTTCTTGATCTTAGATTAGGAAGTCGACTACAAACCTTATATCATCCATCTTCTTACCTTTGATCATCCGATTCGAGGATGATTAGGTTGGCATGTATTATGGGTTTAGTTGGTAGCTTGGGGTTCATTTGGTTTATATTCATTAGGATATGGTAGTATGGCCATGTTGGAAGCAAGTTTTTGCCAAAAACGTGCAAGCCACGGACAAGAGGGAAGTCACGAAGCCAAAGACAAGAGGGAAGTCACGAAGCCAAGGAATTTCATGCATTGACTTCTAGCACATGCCAAGCTCTTTGGTGCACGCCATGTAGCCATTGCAAGCCAGACAGATCACTCAGACAACCATTTTGACTTAGTGAAGCAAAATTGTGAAGGCTGACGCATGCCAGGTACACTTGGCACATGCCAGACCAGACGGACAGAAGTGAAATAAAAGCTGAGTGTTGAACAAACAAATGCATGAAGTGACAAAGGCGGCTTAAACTTTGTGAAGGCAAGGGGACAAGTTTGGCAGACATTTTTAGGATATTTTTAGGTTAGATAAGTTATTAGATAAGTTAGATTAGATATTTAGTTTACTATTCCTTTAGTTAGTTAGTATATTAGGTAGTTTTTGTCTTAAAAACTAGAGTGTGGCACATTGGTGACAAAAAGGAGTTTGTGTCCACAAAACCATATGTAAATATTTCCTTTTACTTAGAAGAACTTGGACTTGAAGAGTGGAGCTTGGAACCTTGATAAGTTTCATTTTCCTTTCTCTCTTTTGTCTATGTTCATGTTTATTATGTTGAATATATGTATGTTTGAGTAGTATTATGAGTTTGGTGCCTTGTTACTCTTGATGTAGCCACTGTATGAGTTGTGTATGTTCTTGTATGTGTTCTTATCAACGTGCTTGATCCTATTGCTTAGACTTACTTGATCACCAAGCCTTAGTAGCTAGTCAAAACATGAGACCAGAAGGAGATATAATTGATGGATAGGTTGATTCGATGATTAGTACTCTTGCTAGGAGAGAAATCTCCTTGGTAACCTACTGATTGTCCTTGGGTCAGAAGAACATATCCAATCTTCTAAGCTAGATTAAGTAGCAATTTAGACTCATCGTGCACGAAAGTGTGGTTGAGGTTGCCTTCGATTCACTTGGACCACATCACATACACCCAGACCACTCTTTATCTTATGGTTATGTTATTGGTTTAGGTATGTTGCTCATTATTAGCTTATAATTTGTTAATATTGTGTTTTATATACAAACCTTGCATATATTAGTTGTTATGACCTTTATACCCAATCTTTAGAGTTTAGATCACAAGTGTTCATCAATAAAATCCATAATCTGATCCTAGTTTATGTAAGTAAACCTTAAAGTAGGCCTAACAACTCAATCTCTGTGGATCGACAATCCTACTTATTCTTATTGCAATCTGTCCTCTACAAACCTGTGCTGACTTGGCACACGCCAGCACTACTTGGCACATGCCAGGTTGTTCGTTCGTGAGAAAAATTGCACGCCAGCTAAAGTTGGCATGTGCCATAGTGTGAATTTTGTCTAAAGTTGGCGCATGCCAACTATGTCCGGTGCACGCTAGACTGACCAAAAGAACGAATGACCAAACATCCTTTCCTAGGTAGAATTGAGATAAAACAAAACAACAAGTGGAATCGCACATGCGGATAGCTACATCGATGCTCTAGTCAAGAAGTGCAGAAGAATGGCAGTCGTCAAATGGCACATTACACTTGTCATGTTAAACTCAACCTTCTCGTCTCCAGTTCTAAGTACCAGTTTGCCATTATGCACATCCACCAATGCATATGCAGTGTTGAGGAATGGTGTGCCATAAATTAGTGGACAGTTTTTGTCCTCCGAGAAATCCAGAACCACAAAGTCAATTAGAAAGATGAACTTGTCAATCTTAACCAGGACATCCTCAACCACACCGAATGGTTTCTTAATCATTTGGTCAGCTAACTGGAGAAGCATAGAAGTTGGTTTAACTTCACACAAACCTAGTTTTTGAAATGTAGACAAAGGCATCAAGTTGATACTTGCGCCTAAATCACAAAGACATTTAGGAAACTCGGTTTTACCAATGAAACAGGGAATTATAAAACTCCCCGGATCTTTTAGCTTCATTGGAAGATTCTTTGAGATTAGAGAGCTACAACTAGCCGTAAGGGTAATCGTCTCTCCATCCTCCCATTTCCTCTTCTTGGTGATGAGTTCTTTTAGAAATTTGGCATAGTATGGGACTTGATCTAACATTTCTAGAAAAGAGATGCTAATCTGAACGTTCTTCATTTTCTCCATGAATCGGAGAAATTTTCCATCCATCCCAGACTTTCTTTTTACCCTCTAAGGATAAGGTAGAATGGGTACCATCGATGGTGGTGGTACGTAAACTTCTTCTTCCTCCACAAATTCTTCTTGCGGGTCCTTATCCTTCAGAATTTCTTTCTCCTTATCTTTTTCTGGACTCACCACATCACTCTCCTTAGCCTTCTCTTTGCCTTTTTGAGAAGCTAACTCTTTCCCACTTCTTAGGGTGATTGCATTAACTAGGCCTCAAGGATTTACTTCACTAGAACTTGGGAGAGAGCCAGATGCTCTATGTGCATTTATCTTTGTAATTTCCCCAAGTTGTACTTCCATGTTACGTATAGCAGTAGCTTGCCCTTTAAGAAACTGTTCTAAGTTGTTCTATCTTGCTTTCTGAGTCGCTAATGCCTTCAAGATTTGACTTTGGTTGTTGGATGAGTCTCCAGTTTATTGGATGAACTTCTCAACCTTGTCAAATCTTTCCTCAAGGGCCATCATTCTTTCTCCCAAGAAACCACATGGTTGAAAACCAGGTGGTGGTGCATGTTGTGAGACATGTAGTGGCATTTTTATCAGGAACGATTGCCATACTGTCTTCATTGTTTCTATCTTTCCATGAGAAGTTAGGGTGGTTTCTCCAACTAGGATTGTAAGTTGAGGAATAAGGGTTGTTACCTATTTGATTTCCTCCTTGTCCTTGACCACTAACAAAGTCGACTTGTTCTAAAGGTTGGTTAATCATCGCATATTGACTAATTTTGTGGCTAGAGTTGCCACAGGCTTCGCAATGCTGTTGTACAGCAATAACATCAACCTTGTTTAGGGTCAAATCATGCAACTGCTTTGCCATCAAGTCAAGTTGCGCTTGAAAAGACGAGGAAGCATTTAAGTCTATCATTCCTCTTCTCTCACTTTGCTCAGTTACCTCTCTTAACTCCCTAACGGGTTATCTTTTTCTCTCATTTGTGATTATCCTGTTGGTTGCTGCCAGCTCTTCCAGAATATGGTGGGCTTCATCCTTTTCCTTTCTCAAGAAGTTTCCATTGGACGCTGAATCAACGTTTCTCATAGTTGTCGGCGACAGGCTAAAATAAAAAGTCTTAAGAAGAGACTGCTCAGACAACTCATCGTGCAGGCATTTTTGTTGCAATTCCTTAAATCTCTCCCAAGTTTCACTCAAAGACTCTCCTTCATATTGTTCAAAGTTTATAATCTCCTTAACGAGCTTGTTAGTCTTTGAGTAGGGGAAATATTTATCAAGGAAAGCATTTGCTAATTGCTCCCATGTGGTTATTGGAGTACCATTAAGTTGCTTGTACCAAAATTTAGCCTTATCCTTTAGCGTATAAGGAAACATTCTAATCTTAACGGCATCATCTGACGCTCCAGGATACTTAAAACTATCAGCTAATTTCATGAAGTTCCCCAGGTGTTCATTGGGATCTTCGTTAGGTAAACCATAGAATTGCCCCAAAGTGATTAGCTTCAACAGCTGGCCATTGGATTCCAGTTTTTGCTCCTTCGTATATCGGTCTCCCATGGTCCATTAGAGAATGTCTAGGGGCATGTACTCCAGCCCCTTGACCCTCTTGCCTTTGGTCTATTCTTTCTTTTTCTCGTCTCTCCCTACGCAATGATCTTTCTAGCTGTGTTATTTCTTCTTCAATCTCCAATGGAGAAATATTGGTTGAATGGGTTAATGGCATGCATGTAACTTGTCAAGCAAGACAAGTTACTTGGTCAAGTAGTAAACAAAAAATAACGTAAAATAAAATAAAATAAGATAAACTAAAAATAAAAATATACTAATATATATACTGATCCGAGTTCATAAATCGAATTGAGATTCTAAGATCTCAATCCCCAGCAATGACGCCAATTTGTTCTACAACTCAAATGCACATATGGCATCATGAACCTTCTACCGTAACCCTGCCTAATACTGGATGATTGGTCATTTGTTTGGTCTTTCTGGCGTGCGCCAGAAATGGGTGGCGTACGACCAGCCCGAAGCTCTGGCACATGCAACAATACCTAGCGTGCTAAAACTTCACGAACTAACAAACCTGGCACGTGCCAACAGGGTGGCGTGTGCCAGTTCAGTAGCAGAGTTGCAGCTATTTGCAAATAAGAGTAAGTAGGATTGTCGATCCATAGAGATTGAGTTGTTAGGCCTACTCTAAGGTTTACTTACTTAACTAGAATCAGATTATGAAGTTTGTAGTTGAACACTTGTGATCTAAACTCTAAAGATTGGAAATAAAGACCATAACAACTAACATAAGCAAAGTTTGTTTATAACACAGAATACTAACAATTTATAAGCTAATAATGAGATAGGTGCATAAACCAACAACATAGTCATAAGATAAAGAGGGGTCTAAATATATGTGATGTGGTCTGAGTTAATCGAAGGCAACCTCAACCACACTTTAGTGCACGATGAGTTTAAATTGCTACTTAACCTAGCTTAGAAGATCGGATATATTTTTTCGACCCCACCAACCAACTAAACTAAGTTAAGCATCAATTATAAGCTCCACTCCAAGGATAATTAGTAGGTTACCAACGAGATTTCCCTCCTAGCAAGAGTATTAATCATCGAATCAACCGATCCATCAATTCTATCTCCTTTCGGTCTCAAGTTTTGACTAGCTACTAAGGCTTGGTGATCAAGCACGTTGATAAGAACACATACAAGAACATACACAACTCTTATCAAGGGCTACATCAAAGGTAACAAGGCACCAAACTCATACAACTACTCAAACATACTTATATTCAACATAAATATAAACATAGACAAAAGAAAGAAAGGAATTGAAACTTATCAAGATTCAAAGATCCACTCTTCAAGTCCGTATTCTTCTAAGTAAAAGTAAATATTTACTTCTGGTTTTGTGGACACAATCTCAGTTTTGTCATAATTGTCCCACACTTTAGTTTTTAAGACAAAAACTACATAATATACTAACTAACTAAAGGAATAGTAAATATCTAATCTAACAACTTATCCAACCTAAAAATATCCTAAAAGTGCCTGCCAAACTTGTCCCCTTTTCTTCACAAAGCCTAAGCCACCTTAGTCACTTCTTCAATTTGGTTGTCCAATACTTAGCTTTATTTTACTTCTATCCGTCTAGTCTGGCGTGCGCCATGTGCAGCTAGCACACCAATTTTTCTTCTCCAAGTGAAAATGTTCATCTGAGTGATCTATCGTTCAGATAACAGCTACATAGCGTGTGCCATACGCTAAAGTGGCTTCACGTGTGCGCTCGATCATCCTTCATTACTCCTCGAATAGGCTCCTAAAAACAAGCAAACTTAATGAAAAACAATAAAATCAACATAAAGACACAATGAAAGAAAACTAACACTAAGAAAACTAAAACACAACTAAATCAACCTAAAATACTAAGAACTAAGAACGATATATTAAAAGGGTACGAATAATGAGTGTTTTTTACACTCATCACTAGGAGCGGAGACAAGATATTCTCCAATGGAGAAGCTATGCTTGTGCCTCTTCTTCGCTTGTAGGAAGCTGAGATACTATCTCCTCCCTATGGAGGTAAGGGTGATTACACAGACCGATGTCATCAAGTACCTACTCACTGGACCCATCATAAGAGGAAGAGTCGGCAAGTGGGCACTAGCACTAGTCAAATTCAACCTCACTTTTATTCCTCAGCGGGTAGTGAACGGCCAAGCCCTGGCTGACTTTCTAGCAGATCACCCATGCGTAGACATATCTACTAACACCACGGTGGACTTCGGATTAGTCACCAAAAAATACTGGTTACTATGGTTTGACAGCTCGCAAACTAAGAAATATGCCAGAGCCGATTTCATTATCAAGTCCCTGAATGGGGTAAAAACAAGGGCATCTTTCATACTTGATTTCCCTTATACCAACAACTAGGCTGAATATGAAGCCCTATTACTAGGCCTACTTGCCCTAAGAGAACTCAGGCTGAAAATATCAGGGTGTTTGAGGACTCTATGCTGGTTATCAATCAAGTTATATGGGAGTTCAACTGCGGATGCGAAGGGTTCAAAAAATATTGTGAAGCAGCTAGGGAACTACTAAAAGGCTTTAAAGATCCAGCATGGGGCAATCATTGAATTTATGAATCGGACCAAGAACATTGGAGCCAATAAGCTTGCACAGGCCAGATCCAGCTTTTGTACATTCATAAGGTTTGATACAATATCGGTTAAGATTAGGGTGACCACAGTATTAGCTGACTTGGCCCCTACGATGGAAGTCGATTTCCTCCAGATTGATCGAGACTGGAGACAAGAGTATGTCGATTACTTTAAAGGTAAAAACCCTTTACTTTGAGTTCATCAATAATACACTTTATCAAAGGACCGTAGATGGACTACTCTTGATCTGTCCAAGCCCCCAAGAAGCCATGCTAGCCATGACAGAGGTTCACAAAGGCATTTGCGGAGCATACAAATCAGGCATCAAGATGAGATGGTTGATGCATCATTATGGCTATTTTTGGCTGCCGGGGATGGTAGAAGACTGTATAAAATATGCCAAAGGGTGTCAAGAGTGTCAAAGGCACAGACCAGTGCAGCACACCCCAGCCAACTTACTTCACCTTATGGTAAAACTTTGGCCATTTAGAGGGTGGGCTGTAGACGTGATTGGGAAGATCCACCCAGCGTTGACCAAAGGTCATTCCTTTATCATCGTGGCAACGAACTACTTTACCAAGTGGGTAGAAGCTATCCACATGAAAGTGGTGAATCAAGAGATGGTCATTCAATTCTTTGAAGAACATATCATACATAAGTTTGGGATACCCAAGACAATCACAACCGATCAAGCCACCTTATTCACTGGGGAAGATGTTCAGAGCTTTGCGAAAGATATGGGCTTCAAGATCACCCATTCGACCCCTTACTATGCACAGGGGAATGGCCAGGCCAAAGCAACTAACAAGATGCTAAAGGCTTGTATAGAGAAGTCCGTAAGAGAAAAACCTTGAACTTGGCACCTAGCCTTGTCAGAGGCTCTTTGGGCATTTTGTACAATGGGGCAACAGGCATAACCCATTTTGCTCTAACCTATAGACACAACGCCATGATACCTTTGAGCTAACAGTGCAATTGCTAAGAAGAGCAGAGCAAATGCATATGTCCACTTTGGACTATGACTCAGCGATGTTAGCTACCCTTGAAGACCTCCCTGAGATAAGGCTTAAGGCATTAGATGCCATCCTACAATAAAAGAGGGTAGTGGAAAGGGACTACAATAAAAGGGTCTGAGAGAAGTACTTTGAGAGGGGCGACTTGGTATGGCGAGTGGTACTTCCACCAGGTCGCAAGGATCCTGAGCTAGGAAAATGGTCTCCCGATTGGGAAGGACCTTTTGAAGTACATGACATACTCTGGAATGGATCTTATCGGCTCGCAAATATCAATGGTGAAGTACATGACTGCCCTATCAATGGGCTATACCTAAAAACCTATTGACCTAGCATGTGGGAAGGAGTAGATGACAGCTTATTTGAAGAATATGCTCAAGAACATTAATGAGAGATATGATCAAGACTTCAAGGCATCTACTCTAGCGCGATGTAGGAAACTTTAGCGATGTTGATAGTGGTTTTGTAATAGCCATTTTTGGCTATAAGAACATGATCATTTTTTAAATAAAGAAAATTTTTTAACAGCCTTCCAAGGCCGACCAAGCTTAGGGTCATATCTGACCTGATCATCCTAGAATAGGTTTTTAACGGCCTTCCAAGGTCGACCAAGCTTAGGGTCATATCTGACCTGATCGTCCTAGAATAGGTCGACCCTAACCGAAATCTCATCATTACGGCTCGGCCAACCTTGGCCTCAATCCCAACTTTAATCAGAAACAAACAATAGATAAGAAGGAAATCGAGACGGCAAATCGTGCAGGCAATAAAAAGTCTTAAGTCGAGCCTACAATCAGAATATCAAAAAGACTTGTCCAATGGTCTAAGGTCTAGCTAACATCTCAGCTATCAAGCTAGCTACGAAGTAGGTAACAGCTTCCGTCACAAGGGTGAAAGCCTCATTCAATGATTCCTTCTTAAAGGCATGCAAGTCCTCCAACTCTTTGAGTCTAGCTTGTGAATAATGAACACTAGCAACAGACTTGGCATGAACGTTTGCCTTGTAATTCCCCAAGGCCTTGTTTAGGATCTTCCCTTGCTTTCCCTCTTCAACAAGCTTAGACTGTGTTTCAAGTTTTCTAGTCTCTACACGGGCTAGCTCTGCCTAGAGACGAGCTTGCTCCGCCCGAAGATGCACTTCTTCTGCTTCACAAGACTGGATCTCTTCTTTCCTTGAATCTATCTTTCCTTTGAAAGAAAGGAGCTTGTCATATTGAAGCTTCATATTCCTCTCTCCTTCAGCTAAGGTCCTTGTCTCAGCAACAATAGTTTGAGTACAGTTGGAATGTGCCTCAATGAACTTCTGATGATGCTTGCACCTACACACAAGCAAAGGATAAGGATAAATCAAAGTGAAAGAGGAAGGCTTATCGAAAGAGAAGTTACCTATCAAGAAGACCAATGAAGTCCTAACTCAATAAGAAAGTCAACTCCCAAATCCTCGCAGAAGACACACTTGTCGCTCGAGAATCAAAAAAGGTCATGGCCTTGTGTACGACTGAGGGTAACTCCTTCGTGGGGTCGAAGTCCCTAGTCTCAAGAGTAGCGCCCATGAATATAGTTAAGATATCGATATGCTCCCAGACTATAGAGTCTTCATCAGGGATAGGTTGCGAAACGAAAGAAAGAGTAGTAATGGCTTAACTAGAGTCAGCGGCTAGCAAGGTCTCAAAGGGGACTTGAATCTGTGACAATAGTGGTTAGATAGTTCTAATATTTGGATCAACAAGCAAAGGACTCAAAATGACATACCAGATCAAGTTCATCGTCAGATGAATCTGTGAGGGCGGCCTCGCAAATGACAGAAGTTGTCGAGGTAAAGCTTGACCTTCCAAAGGGCAAAGTAGGAAGCACCATAATGGTCTCGGAAGCCTTCTGGGAGACTGTTACAACTGGCAAACCTCCACTACGTACGCAGTCTCCAAGATGAGGAGGGGACGCTTGTCCTTGCTCAAGCTCGTCAAGCAGAGAGATAGATCCACCATGACCAAGAGAGTCCTGCGAAGAGGTGATAGCCATATCAGTAAGGGCAGTGAAACAAAAGACAAAATGCAGAAAATAACCAACCTGGTTTGGAGAAGAAGAGGAATGAGCTGTCCCAGAGGCTCGGGAGGCCAGTTTATCGGCTATGCCTGTGTAAAGATTAAAAGTGAGAAAAGAGCTTTTGATAGGTTATTAGAGTGGTCTTCGGTGTCTTAAAAACCTTCAACCATCATCGCAATATAGTTTTATGAAGTAGGGTTGTCGATCCCACGAGGATTAAGCAAACACCTTACTTGGCTTACTTACTATATTTTAGGAACTTTATTTGAATTGAATGGTTTGGTTTTGGTAACTAACACACTAACAAGCACAAAACAACAACAACAAGATCAACAACAACACAAATATAAAGACAAGCAAATTTAGCAAATAAAACTAAAATGATATGATACCTAAGATCACTTAAACAAACAAAATGGTTCATGGGGTTTTTAAGTTCGTGTCATGGTCCGAGTGTTTCAAGGCAACTAATCTATGCTCTCGCACTAAATTAGTCTAAGTTAATACTTAGCTTAGACCAAGTGAACTCGATGTGCCCTCGCAATCATGAAGTCACAAAATCCTAGCTAAACATCAACTATAAGTATCACCCTTTAGGACAACCAATTACCAAGAAAATACTCATCTTACAAAGCAATGGATCAACTAATCAATTTTTCAATCTAATCTTTCTCCTCTCGAAGATCAAGACTCGATTATTTTTATAGTTCTAGGTAGCCAATCAAGTTTAAGCATTAAGTTTTTTAACTAGAACATGCACCTTATCATTTTCACCCATTTTAACCATTAGCATGCTTAAGCTTTCAAAGCATCATATCAAAACAAAAACTACTCACACATATTTACAAGAAAACAAACATCAACATATATTTATTTTACATGAACAAAGCATAAGGAAATTAAATAAAGGAAAGAGTAAGGGAGGTTTTACAAATCCAAGCCTAAGCTTGGTTTGTGCCTTGGTTCTTCTCCTCCTTCCTTCTCCTTCTTTCTCTTCTTTCTCCTCATTCTTTTGCTCACGGCCACTTCTCTTCCTCTCTTCCTTTTCTTTTTTTCCTCTCCACACTCACGGCTGCCCTCTTTTTGTCCAAGTGTTAGTGTGTGTGAGAATGAGAGAGTAAAAAAAAATGGGAAAGTGTCTCCATGAATATCTACCTGAATGACTTAGAAGTCATTTAATCCTAATTATTACAAACCAATAGTAAAATGCATAAGTTAATTAATTCTTTTCACAAATAATCTAACTACTCTCCATAAATGTTTTTGGCTTTAGGACTTAATGTGAAAGAAGTTAAGTTTGGCAAGATGGCATGAAGACTTGGCAAGAAGAAGTTAAATGAATAAGTGGCCCTTGTCTCCTTAAAGTCCTGACAATATCCATCAAATGGACAAGGTTTGGCACCCTCCATATACTTGGAGTCCTCCATCATGGCAAGATTGGCGCCCTCCATGAAGTTGGCGCACTCCATCCACTATTTTGGCCAAGGATTGGCGCCCTCCATCTTCTTGGAGCCCTCCATCCTTCGCTACGTTCCAAAAGATTGGCGCCCTCCATTCATTTTTTATAGATTGTAGCTACGGATGTCTTTTTTCCAGTGCTGCTAACGGCGCCTCAATCTGACTTTGTATGAGGAAGTTATGAATTTTCTCGTGCAAGAGGTCTGGCCCGGCGAACTACATGGTTAGCCTCGGAAATAATTGGTGCATTTGGTTTGTCAATGCCATTTTGCTTGCAACCTTGTGATCTTGATCGTGCATCATTAAATCATTGTCCATGAAGCTCCTAAACATAAAGAAAACATAAGAAAAATGAATAAACACGACAAAAGAACAAAATGTAGAAAACCAAGATTTATACAAAGAAAACACACTTAAACAATTAAAAACAAAGCTAAACCTATACTAAAATGTACATAAATAATGAGTGTTTTTGATACTCATCACACTCCCACACTTGAATCTTTGCTTTTCCCCAAGCAAAACTGAAATGTGGATACAGACGAAATAAAAACAAACAAACATAAATCACGATAAAAGAAAAACACACAAAAGGAAAACACTTGGCATAAAAATTCGTTACTTGACTCCCCTGAAAAACATCGGCTTACATCAAAAGACTATCCCTACATAGCTAGTTCATTAACTTAATCACAAAACTAACAAATCAATAGACACCTCTAACACTTAATTGTTTAAACTAATATTAACACTATGTAAAAGACACTAGAACGTTAATCTCTCAATGAATAGAAAGTTTAACTCACTCAATATATAAGTAGGCTACTTCCTATCACTCGCATACTTAGTCAATATCTTTCTAGGCATCCTACGTCCTACTCAGCATATCTTTAATCGTATGGTTGTTAATGATCAGGGGGTCTTTATATCAGGTTGTAATGGCGTTTAGGTAAAGGTGAGGTAAAAATTTGGATAGTGGTTAAACCACCCAATCCGAGGACGTTATAAAGTAACTATCACTCGTCTAATCTAGACACCCTCACTAAAAATAATCAAGCTCTCACCCGTATTCCCAATTTTTTATGACTTTGAAGCTCGAGGTTATGCCAAGAATTCATACTTTATTTTCCACTTTTTTTGCACTTTTTCTTTGTTTTTCTCTTTTTTTCTTTTGTTTTGTTTTCTTTCTCTTTTTTTTTAATTTTCTAACACAATATTTACAACACACATTTTTTTTACAAACAAACTAAAATAACTTAGCATGTTATAGGCATAAACTCGGCTTCTACACTTGGCCACTTAATTTTTTTACAATTTCAACAACTTAAACCCTATACATGAAGCTACCAACTAAACTCATACAAATCATTCTAATATCATTGGATATGATGATCAAAGGCAAAGAAGAACGATAATTTAGGCTAGAAGTTAGTTACCAAGTCTATTATCAAGAAAAAGCTAGGCTCAAATTAGTTTAACGCAATTGGAAATCATTATGATTTTGTCTCTAAAGTTCTAGGCTCAAATGTCAAAGAAATGCCCCCGTCGTCCCACTAACTTCTGCACAACTAAGATATCGACAAGTAATAGTAGGATACTTTAATCAACCAACTTAGTATGCACCTTATGAAAAAAATTAGAGATGGATGTCTCCTCCTTCGGCTCAAAGTACCTCACAAGGTTCGCATATTATTATTCTAGTCTAGTCTAAACAGCGAAACCACTAGTCTAAATAACTAAGTGTGAGGTTTCTACATATTCCTAAGCTTTGTGCTCGAGTTAAATTCCTAACTAATAAGGTGATGAATCTTTAAACACAAGTTGAAAATTTTGGAAAGGGGTCAAATTTTGAAAAATTTATACCAAGTCTAAACCTAGACACACATATATAAATATTGTAAACACAAAAGGAAAATTCCTGAAGGGAACCCTCCTCCACACTTGAACGACACATTGCCCTCAAGGTGTCTAAGATACTAATAAACACCTAATTACAAAAAAGAAAAACAAAATTTGAGATAGTTTTATCTCGATGATCTAGTACATTAAGAAGTAGCAAGGAGATCGAACCCTGTAAAGTTCAAATCGGAACACTTCCATACCGGATCACCAAAGATATAAAAAACATATCTCAAAACAAGCAAACAACAAAACAAATATGGACAAACTAACATATATCACATAAATACGAATTTACAATAAAGGAAATAAAATAAAAGATAAAGGAAAAAGGAGCTCCCTGGTCAATTCATGTGTGTGCTTGCTGCAGATCATTGTACGCCTGTGTTCTTCAAGCTAGGCTTGTTGTTTTGCCATGGTGAACGTCATATGTGGATAGAGTGTGCCCTATGTTGCTACACTTATATACAAAAGCATTAAATCTAAACAAACAAACACGAATAAAATACAAACAAATTAACACACTTTATAATACAATCTATGCTAATTTTTTTGGCTTTTATTTATGTTGCGTTCCTGAAAAGCTTGAAAACCAGATGCCCCATTCCGATGGGTCACAAGTGTAACTTTGACTTTCACAAATCACACAACTCACTAATGGCATACCATGATGAACTACCTTTCCTTGCGATCTTTTTGGCTATAAGCCTAGTTGAGTCACTAAGTAGTAATACGGTATGCTCATTTTATGAGTTAGTGCTATTTTTGCTACAGTCACCTTCGTGTTTGAAGTTTTCATACCTAGGTCAATACCTTATATAAATTGTTGAGCACAATAATCATATAGGAGTAACTTCTTATCCCTTATCAATCGCAAAAATGTAGACATGTGCCAATCAACCAAAGGGTCAATGGCACTCATATTTATCGTTGGATATTTGTTAATCTCACCAAAAACTAACCAATCCCAACCAAGAGTGGGAGGTTGTTCAACATTATGGTCGGGTATTTTACCTTTACTTTCCATATCCAAGATTAAAGGTTTAGCAAACCTTTTTGGATCTTGAAGTCGAGGTGAAATATTGTGGCAGATAACATTAGACTCTTCCTTAGATATGGCTTCCTCTTTTTCCTCAAAATCTTCAATATTCACCAAATCTATGGTTGAGCAAGATTTATGCACAAAGAAATTAGCACTAGTAATAGGCTCGTCACCTTCTTTTTGAGTGCTCTCTTCAATCCCAATCTCTTATTTCTCTTCCTCCTTTTCCTCATTTTTTTCATCCTCTTTTGGAAGTGCGTTGGCATGAATAAACAAGCTTGTTAGGATTTCTTGGTACCAGTCCTCTTTTTCAAAATCCCACAAACACCCTTTGTTTTCAATACTATATAAATCTTCTAGGAATGACATTGGATAGATGTATGATTGTTGAGGAATGTATGAAGGTTCCTCAACTTTCAAGTCCATTTGCTTATCGTCATCCTCCACTTGCACTTCATTATTTTTCCCTAAATAATAAATTGGCTGAAATGGCTTAATGAAGATGGCATCTTTTGTATGTGCACTAGTGCAAATATTATCTGAGTGAGCTTGCGCTCTCTCAAAAGTTTGACTTGGCGTACACAATTACTCAAACTCATTGAGTATATCATCACCATTTTCAAACATCTTATCCATTCTTGCTTCCATTGAGTCCAATCTATCTGTAAGGGAATCGGACCTTAGAGGTTGAACTTCTTCATTGCACCATGAGGAATAAGGATTTCTGCTCCACGTTGGAATACAAATGGTGTCATGTTACCCCTCACCATAATGCTCAAAATTCTCATAATCTGAGGGTGCTCCATGGTGGGTGGGGAACCAGTATTCTTCACATTGACTTTTTTCATGTCCCTCACATCCGCACCACTCACAAGTCCAAACCTGAGCTTGGATGAGATAGAGTTTTCTTTGATTTGCTTCCACCAGTTCACGTATGTCCTCAACTTTGTCGTCAAAAAATGAACTTTGAATTCCATTATACCAATGGTAATAAAAGGAATTCATCCTTTCTTGTTGTAGTCTTTCTTGACTTAGCCTCTCTTGTCTCAATTTTTCTCGTTGCAATGTCCTTTCCAAGTGTACGTCTACTTTACTTTCCAAAGAAAAGTTGGTGGTTGAGCGCGTTTTGGGCATGCGACTTAGAAAATGTATAACTATTTCGTCCGATCTCCTATTTAGTCAAGGTCAGCGGCAAATGAAAGAAGACTTCCAATGCTACAACTTTGACTAAGGAAATTTTTCCCAGATTGGATTTTCACTATTCAAATAGTGAAAATAATAGTGCAAATACGAGGCTAATCGTATTCTACGTTTTGGCAAGACTCGTCCAAAAATTGTATTTTGCTCGTACAACTTCAAAATATGATATCTTTTTTGTCCGAACTCTAAAATAGATGAGGCCAGCAGCATTAGAAAGAGGACTTCCCAGACTACAACTTCACCTTGACTTGTTTCAAAAAATTCGGAATTAAAGACCTCCAGAAATATAAAATGCGAGCTGGCCAAAATTTTCCGAGCAAGTTTTTTGCAAGAGTTGTCTGATTTGACCTTTGTGTCTTCAAAATGCGATAACTTCTTTGTCCAAACTCCGAAATTGGCAAACTCAGCGGCATTGGAAAAAAGACTTCCAATACTACAAAGTTGTCTTGGCCTGTTTTTACAAATTCGGAAGTTTTGACCCTCAGAAAAATAAAATGCAAACCTAAAATTTCTTGGCAAGAATTTTCGTGTAAGTTTTTCGCAAGAATTGTCAGATTTGACCTTTGTGATTTGTAAATGCGATAACATTTTCGTCCGAACTCCAATTTAGGTGAAATCAATGGCAAATGAAAGAAGACGTCCAAATACACAATTTCACCAAGCTTTTTTTTTTCAATTCGGAATCATCGGTGGCCAAAAAATTAAAATCCGCGAGTGGCAGTAGCTTAAAAGAATTTCTGACGAGTTGCAAGAAAATTTTTTAGTTGACAAAAGTTCCTAATCCAAGTTCATAAGCTAAGCTTTAATTTCGAAACTCAATCCCTAGTCAATATCAAAGGGCATAGACCAATGGGCAAAAGCACCCGGCAACGGGGCCAATTGATTAGAGTAGTCTTTGGCATCATGAAACACCTCCAACCACCATCGCAATATAGTTTTATGAAGTAGAGTTGTCGATCCCATGAGGATTGAGTGAATGCCTTACTCGGCTTACTTACTATGTTTTAGGAACTTTATTTGGATTGAATGGTTTGGTTTTGGTAACTAACACACTAACAAGCACAAAATAACAACAACAAGATCAACAACACAAATATAAAGACAAGCAAATTTAGCAAATAAAACTAAAATGATATGCTACCTAAGATCACTTAAACAAACAAAATGGTTCGTGGGGTTTTTAAGTTTGTGTCATGGTCTGAGTGTTTCAAGGCAACTAATCTATGCTCTCGCACTAAATTAGTCTAAGTTAATACTTAGCTAAGACCAAGTGAACTCGATGTGCCCTCGCAATCATCAAGTCACAAAATCCTAGCTAAACATCAACTATAAGTATCACCCTTTAGGATAACCAATTACCAAGAAAATCCTCATCTTACAAGGCAACGGATCAACTAATCAATTTTTTGATCTAATCTTTCTCCTCTCAAAGATCAAGACTCGATTATTTTCATAGTTCTAGGTGGCCAATCAAGTTTAAGCATTAAGTTTTTTAACTAGAACATGCACCTTATCATTTTCACCCATTTTAACCATTAGCATGCTTAAGCTTTCAAAGCATCATATCAAAACAAAAACTACTCACACATATTTACAAGAAAACAAACATCAACATATATTTATTTTACATGAACAAAGCATAAGGAAATTAAATAAAGGAAAGAGTAAGGGAGGTTTTACAAATCCAAGCCTAAGCTTGGTTTATGCCTTGGTTCTTCCCCTCCTTCCTTCTCCTTCTTTCTCTTCTTTCTCCTCATTCTTTTGCTCACGGCCACTTCTCTTCCTCTCTTTCTTTTCTTTTTTTCCTCTCCACACTCACGGCTGCCCTCTTTTTGTCTAAGTGTTAGTGTGTGTGAGAATGAGAGAGTTAAAAAAATGGGAGAGTTTCTTCGTGAATGTCTACCTAAATGACTTAGAAGTCATTTAATCCTAATTATTACAAACCAATAGTAAAATACATAAGTTAATTAATTCTTTTCACAAATAATCTAACTACTCTTCATAAATGTTTTTGGCTTTAGGACTTAATGTGCGAGAAGTTAAGTTTGGCAAGATGGCATGAAGACTTGGCAAGAAGAAGTTAAATGAATAAGTGGCCCTTGTCTCCTTAAAGTCCCGACAATATCCATCAAATGGACAAGGGTTGGCACCCTCCATAGACTTGGAGTCCTCCATCATGGCAAGATTGGCGCCCTCCATGAAGGATTGGCGCCCTCCACCTTATTGGAGCCCTCCGTCCTTAGCTACGTTCCAAAATATTGGCGCATGCGGATGTCTTCTTTCCAATGCCGCTGATGGCGCCTCAATCCGACTTCGTATGAGGAAGTTATGAATTTTCTCGTGCAAGAGGTCTGGCCCGGCGAACTACATGGTTAGCCTCGGAAATAATTGGTGCATTTGGTTTGTCAATGCCATTTTGCTCGCAACCTTGTGATCCTGATCGTGCATCATTAAATCATCATCCATGAAGCTCCTAAACATAAAGAAAATATAAGAAAAATGAATAAACACGACAAAAGAACAAAATGTAAAAAACCAAGATTTATACAAAGAAACACACTTAAACAATTAAAAACAAAGCTAAACCTATACTAAAATATACATAAATAATGAATGTTTTTGACACTCATCAATAGGTCAACAACTCATTAAAGAGAATTTCATACCTTTCGGAGAAGATTCAATGTCAGAAGTAGATCTAGAATCATCCACTAAAGCGGATCCAATCTTCTCTGAAGAAGCCGGGATGCCATAAACTAAAGTCCTAGGAAACTTTATCATACATACCTGATCCCGTTAATGGCTCGTGATCAGCTTGGTTACTTCGCCTTTCTTAAAGGCATTAGTCATTGCAGGCTTCTTAGCAATCTCAACACCTTTAGTCCTATATAAAAGAAGACAAAAAAGCTTATCGAGCTTACTAGCATTGCGAGTCCAATACGACAACTCAGTCCACCAAAGGAGAAAGCTGCTAGTGATATCTCCCTGAATGGAGAACAGCCGAAAGACTCCTCAGGACAAGAGGAAACAACTTACCCTCTGTGCCCGTTTGGCTAGATTCCATGGATAGACCTCGGACTTCCTAACCCCTTCAAATTTGTGAAAAAGATAGAGAGGCAGAAAAGGGATACCTTGCACCAATTCGAACTGCTGAGCCACGAAATGTGGGTGATAAGGCTCAATCATCACCTTTCCCCTCATACACCCGCAAACTAAGTCACAAGTAGTCAAGATGCTCCTTTAGGTAGAAGCAGTGGTCATCATTGCATCAAAAGACAAAAAACACGGCCGGAACTCTTCCCTCATCAAGGGGGATGGCTGAAGAGCGTAAAATTCTTTATCATCATCAAGGTCAGAATCGTGGTCCTTGTAAAAAATAGAGAAGTAACCCATCAGGCTACCCTTAGGAGCTAGGACCTTCACCTTGCTGAAGTAGAGGGCGGCATAGGAGGGACGAGGCTCAGGAAATCTGGTCGGGCACATCAAGATGGGAAAATATGCTATGGCCCAAAGTGCAGCTATCCATAGAGGACCAGAGGTGCGGAAGACATTGTCCTCCGTCCAAGACAGAACATACCTAGTCATGTGTTGGTACAGGTAGCATAGAAAAAACTCTTCCATTGCTATTTCAGCCCTTACAGAGATGGAGAAGGCCAAATTTTCCCAATTGGAAGAAACCTTCTATCCATTGGGACACATCAGATAGAAAGACAACCAGAGCTGAAGGAAGCCTATGTGCTTTTTTAGGGATGACAGAGCATCGTTAGGCTTTCTATAGGCGTTCATATACTCAAGGTAAGTCATAGAAACTTCCGCTAGAAACTCAGCAACAAAAGGATCCTTATCAGACTTAACAAACTTCTCCAAGCTATCGGGGGTGATAGAGCGATCGTGAGGATGAAGGTTAAAAAGAGTAGCCAGGTCATACAGGGTTATCGTCCTCATACCTACAAAATATAAAGGCAAAGGCTTAGTCCCTTAAGTCTAAGTAGCCAAAGACTAAGTACGAAAGATAGAAAGGTTTACCTGAATAAAAAAGGAAGGTGTTACTATTAGGACACCAGTACTAAAGGAGCACTGCAAGTAACGGGAAGCAAGGTTGGAAGGCGAGTAGCATCGCAAACTACAGGACCAAGGGTAAAACTCTCATCGCTTATGGAAGTCCCCGAAGTGTGGTCTATGCTAAGATCACCCCCTTGGTGAGCATCACACAAGAGAGTAATATCGATTGCCTCCTCATTGTCCTTCTCTACCAAATGCACCCTAGTTGCAGAGTCCTCCATCGTAACTTCAAGTACCTGCAAAGAGGCAAAAAATAGGTCAAGTAGGCCTAGTAAATTCGGTTCACAAGACCGGGCAATGATAACACAAGGATAGAGGATGAATAGAACAAATCAAAGAGCCAAACACCCATGGTTCTCTCACTTAATAACCTCGGCCTAGAGGAAGGCAAATTGGCCAAATGTTTAAGGAGGTGGGAAAAGTCTCGTAATTTTGAGAACTCTTACGTATACCAATAGGCCAAATCTCCTTGCAAGTGGGAGAGCAAAGTAAGCTAGACCACTTATTCTAAGGTTGGAAAATCCGCACTGAAGAGAGATAAGTGTGACTCTCAGCCGAGCTAAGCTTAGGATGTTAGCTTGCTTATGACACCCTCAAGCATGAACATAATTCAACCTCGCTCTTTCAAGGTAAAAGAAAATCAGCAAACACACTCAAGGTTGAGCTAGGGGAAAGGTACATGCATTTCATCAAATACTTGGTGGAAAAGCAATACATATCTCCCTAGAGCAAGAACACAATTCAATTTCAATCTTCAAAGGGCAAAAATCAGCAAGTCTACTCAATTCCAAGGTGAAAAGAGGGTACATGCATTTCATCAAACACTTGGTGGACAACAACTAAAAACAAATGCATTCCTTCCTAGAGAAAGAGCACAATTCAACATCACTTTCCAAAGGAAAAAAATCGGCAAGTTCACTCTATCTCAAGTTAAAAAAAAGGGGAACATGCATTTCAAGAAACACTTGGTAGACAACTACCAAAACACCCCAAAGCAATGCATACTTCCCTAGAGCAAAGACACAAATTTACAATATAGCAAGAAGAGTGAACACCAACCACCAAAATGAAGCCCTAAACCCAAACCCGAGGTATGAAGGCCGAAAAGGAGAAATAAAAAATGGCTTATCTTGGCGTGAGGGGAGGCTCGACCGAACTCAATCCGAGGCCAATAAAAGGAATGGAGCCACGTGGAGGGAGGCTCGGTGTCCCAATAGAGCCCTTGCTTGTGGACTCCCACCATCCGAAGGAGAGAAGAAGTCAACCAAGATGAAAAATGGTGGAGAAAGGGAGAAAATGAGGAAATGAGTGGACTCTCCACTTTTAAGATGATGTTAAAAGAAGGGCATTTTTGTCTACTTACATGAAAAATTTGAAAAGTCACAAGAGAGGGAATGGTAAAGTTTTAAAAAATTACATGGTGACCATTCTCATTCGAACACTTCAAAAAGTCACCATGTGGGGGGCATTGTTGGAGCTGGAATAAAAATCCCTTTTTCGAGGATTTAATCAGTTATTTACACTCCTTGGAGTGATCCTCGTAAATATTTGCCTTGTTGAGAATGACTTGTCCAATAAAGTTTACCCTCCTTGGAGTGACCCTCGCAAATATTTGCGCTGTTAAGTGACTTATCCGATAAAGTTTACCCTCCTTGGAATGACCCTCGCAGATATCTGCCCTGTTGAGAGTGAGTTATCTGATAAAGTTTACCCTCCTTGGAGTGACCCTCGCAAATATTTGCCCTATTGAGAGTGACTTGTCCGATAAAGTTTACCTTCCTTGAAGTGACCCTCGCAAATATTTGCCTTGTTGACAGTGACTTGTTGCAAGCGGACATAGAGTTTTGGCCGAGTATAAGCTTTTGGTGGACAAAGTGTTTTTGGCTTCCCGATAAGGCAAGTGTTACAGCCTCTGAAAAGCAAAGAGTGTTACCACCTTGCCGAGAGACACTTCAAGCTTTCAAAACACAAAGGTGTCATAGTCTTTGCGTAGTGACACCTAAAGCTTCCGCAAAGCAAAAGGTGTCAACACCTTGGCTAGTGACACCTAGAGCTTCCAAAAAGCGGAAGGTGTCAACACTTTGGCTAACGACACCTAGAGCTTTTGAAAAGCGGAAGGTGTCAATACCTTGGCTAACGACACCTAGAGCTTCCGAAAAGCAAAGAGTGTCATTTCCTTACCTAGCGACACCTAAAGCCTCCAAAAAGCTAAATGTGTTAATGCTTCGCCTAGCGACACGTAGAGCTTCCGAAAAGCAAAGGGTGTTAACACTTTGCCTAGCGATACCTCGAAGCTCCAAAGCACAAATGGTGTCATGGCCTTCGCCTGGTGACACCTAGAGCTTCCGAAAAGCGAAGGGTGTTAATACTTTGCTTATTGTTACCTAGAGCTTCTGAAAAGTGAAGGGTGTTAACACTTTGCCTAGCGATACCTTGAAGCTCCAAAACATAAAGGGTGTCATAGCCTTTGCCTAGTGACACCTAGAGCTTCCAAAAAGAGAAGGGTGGTGCTTGTTGTTGCACTTTTGCTGATACAACTGGAATTGCTATGGTCGAGGACCTTGAGCATTGCCACTAGCCATAAGAGGTTTTGGTTGTTGAGGTACCTACTGACCTGTATTATTTCTCCATAATTAGGTAGTTTCTCTAACCCAAGTTATACGTAGAAAAATATAGATTATTATTCCTATTCGTATTACCCACATAATTCACAGATGTAGCCAATAAGGAACGATTATCAGTAATATGAGGTTCAATGTAGATTTTGCAAACCTAAGTGGGTGGGGCAGATGGTGGTGCATAAGTAGCTTGGACTATCTATATAAGAGCTGCCACCTATGCTTGGAGTATAGTGATCTGACTATTGTCTTGTACACTGGCCACTTTCTTCCTTTCCATTCGCTTGCCCCACTCGTGGTTATTAGTGGCCATGGCTCAATGATTATAAGCCTTCAGCTTCTATCTTTTCTACCAAGTCACCTCCAGCTACTACATCTAGGTTAACTCAAATTTGTGGCTCACATCTATTGTAGAATGTTTGGAAGCATCCAATCGAGTATCTAATAGTATGGGTACTCATGGAGTAGCCCCTTAAAGCAATACCATGCCTCGTGTAGAGATTTACCACCCTACTACTTAAATTGAGAAATTTTGGTTATGCAGTTGAGTGGTTTTACCTGGTGGGTAGTACTTCTCCAAGAACTTGTCCACCAGCTCATTCCATGAAATTGCCTATAGGAAATGAGTCCACCCACTCTCTAGTAGCATCGCTTATGCTTTGCTTGAACAATCATAATTTGATGGCATCTGCTGGGACTCTATTGTATTTGACTATTGAGTAGTGATCTTCAAAAGTCTGGATGTGCTTCACAGGATTATTTTGAAGGAGAGTCCCTGAACTAGTCTTGACTAACCATATGGATGAGGCTAGATTTGATCTCAAAAGTATTGGCCTCCACAGTTGGGTACACAATACTAGGTTGAAGATCAACTAGTCTAAGGTGCATTTGTCTCCTCCTATTATTATTAGAGGAAACATTAACTACCTGATTCTGATCTGGCATCTCTTCCTTGTGTCGATATATCATAGAGTCTAACACCGATCACCAACCTCAGATTAGGTCGTGACATGATGGCTTTGAGACTCATCTCAAGATTGGCTTAATAATACAAGTAATTAGATTACGACCAACACTATCTTATTGTGCTAAGCTCCACAAACTATGCTCTAATGTCCAACTAACCAGGCTCTACTATCCAGCATATTAACCAGACTCTAATGCCCAGCCTACAAACTAATATACAGATAGAAGCCAAAATTTTGATAAGATATTTGTGTGTTATGGTTGAGTAATGTCCTTCTACCTTTTTCATCCCTTATATAGCCAAAAGACTTCGTCTCCTCCTTACACTCGGATTCTCTTAGCACCTATCTTGGGGGTATTTATCCTTATTATATACTGGAAAACTTATCATCTAATTTACCAAGGCTTATCTCCTCTAATTAATTTAGAGTCTGAGTTTAGCCCCTCTAACCATGTATGATCTCTTATTATAGGCCTTCCAACACCTCATCTAATTGTTGAAATGTGACCCTCAGCTAGAAAAAACTAATCTGTGGACTTGCACTGAGAGAAGGGACAAAGCTCTCCCTTATTTCAGGCCTCCTATCAAGAGAATGGAGAATGACCTTCTCTAACTTGGGTCATTTGATACTTGAGTGGAATCCTTAACCTAAACTAACCCTTTGCATTTTTTCCCCTTTTTCTGAGAGTTGAGGTCATCAAGCCTAGTCCTCATTTCAAAAGGCAAGGTATGGTTTGTACTCCCTCTTTAGAGAGGTAAGGTAGTATTCGTACTCCCTCTTCCAAGAGGCAAGGAAACCTCTGTATCCCCCTCTCCCGAAAGGTACGATAGCCTTTGTACTCCCCTCTTTAGAGAGGCAATGAAAGTCTTCACAAACCCCCTTTTGAATGCCAAGGTAGGTCTTCATACCTCTCCTTCTGAAAGACAAGGTAGGTCTTTGCACCTCCTCTTTCAAAAGGTAAGGTAGGTCTTCGCACCTCCTCTTCCAAAAAATAAGGAATGTCTTTGCACCTCCCCGTGTAAAAGGTAAAGTAGGCCTTCCTATATCCCTTCTAAAAGGCAAGGAAGATCTTTGTACTTTTCCTTTCAAAAGGCAAGGTAGGTCTTCACACTTTTCCTTCCAAAGGGCAATGGTGGTCTTCGCACCTCCCCTTTTGAAAGGCAAGGTTATCAAGCAAACCCCTCTTTTCAAAGACCATGTTTCAAGAAGCCATTAACCCCTTATGCAAGATAAAATGTCATTTTAGTCACTCCCGAAAGACAAAGAAATATTTCGAGAAAACACCAATTTCCTCCTTTACAAGAGAGAGATGTGTGCATTGATCCCTTTTGGAGGGCAAATATCATTTATGCGACTCTCGAAAGATAAAATACTACATGAAATCATATATCTAGGTCAAGCCACTTTGCGAAGACAAAGTTTTAATATGGTAACCCTCCAAGGCAATGTACCATGTGAAGTCCTAAACTTGGTCACTTCCGAAAGGAAAAATTACCATATAACCACTGTGGGAAGACCTAATACTCGATTCGCCCTTTCATAAGGCCAAATCTATTTTTGGGTTCCAACACATTTATAAACAAAACACAACGAGACCTTATAAGCAATGTGAAAATATCAAAACAATTTGAAAATAAAATGCATATGGTTCTAAATCTAGACGGACTTTAATTTCACCTCTCAAGTGTGATCAAATATCGTTATGGTAAATATTTGAAATGCCTCATGGCCTTGGGCAAAAGGGGTATCATTTCTATAGGCCAAGTGAGTTATTTAACTCATTTCTCTTATACAAGACCTAGAGCCAACTACGTCGGGAATGCAAAAGGTGTCACTACCATAAAATGGAAGAGACAAATATCAAAGGAGTAAAATATCTCGATCGGCACATGACTTTGTTATAAAATAAATTCAAAATCCAAAAAAGTTAATGAAAAAAAAATTGAACAATAGTCATGAAAACAAATTACTCAAAGTCAGAAACTCCAACAATTTTTATTGTCAAAAAGACAATAATGATACATTCAACTGAATATTTTGCCTGTTGCTTTATATTCTTAAGCCCCAAAATGCTGTTGGTGAGTTGTTACCTAACATGAGTTACATGCTTAAGTAATTCTAAAAAGTTTGCTATTGGTGAAGTATGATTGGCTCCTTGTGAATTAAGGTCTAATAAAAAATTTCTTTTTCTAAAACAATTTTTCACTAAGTTCTAATGATAATCAATAAATCAAATTGAAGAAAAAGAAGAAGAGTGATAGCTAAAGCAATGAGAAAGAATTAGGTAAGGAAAGAAAAAATTAGTAAGTTACCTTTCACTTCAAAATGAAATTCGGTATTGATATACATATTATAAAGGACTCAAAAAATATTATGATGGTATATTTTATGAACATGTTTTAACCATGGGATTAAATTGGCTTTGAACTATAGACTATTGGCTAAAGTATTCATTTAAGATGCTTGAAGAAGAAATGCTTATTTATAGTACTTTGACTAAAAAGTGGAATATGGTTACTTATTACAAATTGTAAAAGATTTGATTACTTTTCTAAACTATGTCATTGGTCTTATTTGGATGAAAGAATTATCCACAACACCTAGTTAAAAGTTAAACTTCTTAGTTGTATTTAGAATTAAAGAGGGTCAAAAGTAAAGTTTTGGTAAGTTAAATTTTGTAATTCCATGTTAATTAAGGTAATCTAAATTATAAAGAACATACATAGGAACTAAGGCTTGGTATAAGTTATAAATGATGCTTATCAAAGTTAGAACATGGGATCTTACTATTAACTCCATTGTTATTTAGTTAGCAAGCCAAATTCTTACATGCACTTATGACTATGAGTGCATCATGTAAAGATTGTGTATATGTGATATAACTAATAATAAATTAAGAATTTATTGTTATATAGAGACTAGATAGTTTGTTTAAAATATTTTAAGATTGATATGTTGCTCAAGAGAATTTGAGAATTAACCAATTCTAGAATAAGGAAAAATGGAGAAAGGAAAGCAAGTAAGAGGTTGGAAACTGGGGAGGCTATTGGGTGCTATATAGCTAGTGGCTACCATGCTTTGAGTATGTTAGCTAGTGCTCGTCCTTGGTAGTTCTAGACTTATTATAACTTATATATATCATGTAATACTTATTACTTTGTTAGTTATTACCTTCATAGAGTTCAAACTCTAATGAAAAGAGCTCTACGATCTAATATAGTTAAAAATGCTCCCCTGTGATACGGTAGACTCCCAACATAGACCAAATTATCAAATTTTGTGCCTTGCTTCATGTCTTTGATTTTTTGTTATCATTTTTTCTCCTACATTTTATGGGTTTACTCTTTAGTATTTTTCAATATTGTACTTTAAAGGGTTTTGGTTTTGTGGATGCCCAATAACTAGTACTAGAGCTATGACTTAGGTTTTAGCACTTAGAAAAAAGAAGACAAAAGATATGAAGGAGAATGAGTAGAATCCCTTAGATTTGTATACGATGAGCATTATTTGCATATAATGAAAGTAAAGTCAACAAAGTAGATGTTGTAGACATTCTATGATATATATATATAAGAACCATCGACCATAAGTAAGGTCTATTTGATGTATAAGTTAAACAACTTGTAGATGGCAGAGGATAAGATGATGGCTATGAATTTAAACAAGTTTAATGCTATAATAACAACCTTGTTCTCATAAAGATCATATTTAAAGATGACGAATAAACAATCATCTTATTAAGTTCCTTACATAATTGGAGTGATATAGTTACTGTAGTGAGTGCCTCGATAGAGAAGGTTATGTTAAAGTTGGATAAGGTCATGGACTTAATTATGCATGAGAAATTTATTGGAGAGCGTCCAGGATAGTCTTGAGTTTGGCTTTGAATAAAAATATTAAAAGAAGGTCTGAATATAAGGAGGAGAAGAAAGATTATGGTAGGTATAAGTCTAAGTCAGGAAAGTCAAAAAAGAAAATGAGCAAAGTCCAATGTTATAGTTGTGATAAGTATAGATACTACACGGTTAATCGCACGATATCAAAGAAGGATGACTTGTTGGATGCCACAATGAAAAACCATGGAGATGCTTTAGTCTTTAGTGTATGTAGTATATTAGAATATTGAATTTCGGATTTAGGAGCATTATTCCACTCATATAGTGATGCAGGTGTGATGGGGAAGTATGTCTACGGGTGATTTAAGATAGTTTATCTAGTGAATGATAAGCCATTGAAAATTATGGGAATAGGAGATGTGTGAATTAAGATGCCAAATGATTCTATACTAGTGTTGAAGGGAATGAAACACATTCTCAGATTGAAGAAGAATTTATTCTCTATTAGGTAACTAGATTATGAAGGCTACAATGTCATCTTTGTTGGAATTCTTAGAAGATAGCCAAAGGAGCTTT
Source organism: Hypericum perforatum (assembly GCA_012979155.1). NCBI lineage: Eukaryota > Viridiplantae > Streptophyta > Magnoliopsida > Malpighiales > Hypericaceae > Hypericum > Hypericum perforatum. The sequence goes on along the minus strand of SOPF01027689.1, from coordinate 24,850 downwards.
AGTATTAGCTTGAGAGTTGAAGAAAGGAACTTTGAACTTAATAAAGAGCACATAAGATAGCATTAACCTTATAGGAGGCTCGAATGATGTAAATTTTGTAGTATAATTTTCTTGGCCATATGAGTGAGAAATGGATGAAGATGCTATCGTCTAAAGGAAAGCTATCAAACTTTAAGAACATAAAAGTTAGCCTTTGTGAGCATTGTGTGCTCAAGAAGAGTTAACTTCTAAACGAGGTTGGCCTATAGCAAAGGATTAAGTTGGTCTATAACAACTTGTGGGGCTGACACTGGTTATATCCTTAGGAGAGTTGACATATGTCATAACCTTTATTGATGACTCCATGAGGAAAGTGTGGTTTTACTTATTGAAATAAAATTATGATTCTTTTAATGCCTTTAAGAAGTGGAAAGTACTAATTTGCAATGAGATGGGACTCAAGGTCAAATGCTTAAGGTTTGATAACACCAATGAGTATATGCCCAAAGACTTCAAAGATTCTTGTGTAGAGCATGGAATCTGCACAAGATAGATTGTTGTAAAGGCTCCTCAATAAATGGCATTGACATAGCACACGGAAGCGAATTTGCAAGTTTGTAAGTTTGCAATTTGAACGAAAAAGATAGAACTTCTAATCTAATCCTCCAAATCAAATTAAAAGATTGCTTAAGGAATTAAGCAGCTAGCAAGGACCAAATCATGCAAACACTTGCAAACTCATGCAAAGAAAGGTAAGCTTGCATTGAGCAAAAGGTTCTTTGGTTCAAATTTGGCCCATTTATTTCCTTGAAAGCAAATACAAATAGGGGCATTATTTTAGGTGGCTTGAAGGTAGCATTAAGCACGCACCTTATCATATTTTAGCCAACCATTCCATCAGCTTTAACCACCCAATAATGACATTAATCTTGGCTTATTACATTCGCAAATTAAACACAAAATTAACACAAGTTTGGATAGCTTGCAATAAATAAATTCGGATGATAATCCTGCATTCATGCCATACACACATACGAAGCACCATGCACACGAAAGAGGAGTTGGCCAAAATGAGCTTGAACTTGCTGACTTGAGATGTCCTATGGCATCCTTCCTTCCTTAAGGATATGTTAGTCCCGAGTAGCCAACCTGTAAGGCATGGGAAACAGGTCATAGTATAGAGTTAAATATGGAACATTGAAGGTTCTTAACACTCCTAAATCTTTTGATAGATCAATCATGTATGCATTGTTGTTGACTTGCCTCAGGACCTTGTAAGGTCCAAATTTCCTCGCTTGTAGCTTTCCTCCCAAGTGTGTAGGCATGCACTCCTTGCAAAAATGCACCATCAGTTGCTCACCAGGTTGGAATAATTGTATACGCCTGTGCTCATCAACTCGCACCTTCTCCTTTGCATACATAGTTTCCAACCTCTTCTTCACTCCATCAAGCACACTCTGGACATGTTTTGCATATGAAATGGTAGTTGGATTAGCACGAGGAGGTTGTGGTACAATGGACACATCGACCAAGTAATTTGGCACCTTAGTGTATACCAAAGAAAAGGTGACTTGCCGGTTGACCTATGGACAACCTCATTGTAGGCAAACTTAGCAATAAGAAGAGCAAGATCCCACTACCATTAGCGTTCATGACATAAGCTCTGTAAGAGGTTGCCAAGGGTGTAGTTTGTAGCTTCGACCTAGCCCTCAATCTGCGGATGTGCGATTATGCTAAATTAGAGGGTTGCATCAAACATTCTCCATAAGGTCTTCCAAAAGCTTGCAAGGAACTTCATGTCTTGGTCAAAGACTTGATGAGTGTTTTGACACTCATTATTTGTGTCGTTTTATTAGATCATTCTTAGTATTTTAGGTTGATTTAGTTGTGTTTTAGTTGTCATAGTGTTAGTTTTCGTTCATTGTGTGTTTATGTTGAGTTTATTGTTTTTCATTGAGTTTTCTTATTTTTAGGAGCTTATTCAAGGAGAAGTGGAGAATGATTGAACGGACAACCCTTTTTGGCATATGCTAGCTATCCATTACTCAGATGACCATTCACTCAGACGACCAATTGCACTTGAGGACGGAAATCATGAAGACCTGGCGCATGCCAAGTGAAGCTAGCGTACGCCAGACCAGTCGAGCAGAAGCAAAATAATCTGAGTGTTAGACAAACAATTTGGGAAAATATCTTAAGTCAGCTTAGAGCTTTCAGGAAGGATGGGGGACAAGTTGGCAGACATTTTTAGATATTTTAGCTTAGATATTTTAGTTAGCTAAGTTAGATTAGATATTTTATAAACTATTCTATTAGTTAGTAAGTAGTTAAGGCTTTTTGCCGTTGGCTTGTTAAAGAGATACAAGACATAAGACAACTTTAAATTAGTTAGTAAATAGAAGTGTTTTTCTCTGTGAAGAAAGTGGACTTGAAGAGAGGGAGCTTGGAGTCTTGATAATTCTACCTCCTTTCTACTTTTGTCAATGTTTATGCTTATCATATTAAATAATAGAATGTGTGAGTAGTTATATGAGTTTGGTGCCTTGTTACCTTGGATGTAGCCACTGTATGGAGGTGTGTATGTTCATATATGTGTTCTTATCAACGTGCTTGATCCTATTACTTAGACTTGCTTGATCACCAAGCCTTAGTAGCTAGTCAAAAGATGAGACCGAAAGGAGATAGAATTGATGGATAGGTTGGTTTGATGATGAATACTCTTGCAAGGAGAGAAATCTCCTTGGTGACCTACTGATTGTCCTTGGAGTGGAGCATATAGTTGGTTCTTTACAAGCTTAGATGGTTGGTGGGGTCAAAAGAACATATCTAACCATTCTAAGTCTTGTTTAGGAACAACTTTGGCTAATCTTGTGCAAAAGTGAGGATTGGTTGCCTTAGATTCATTGGGACCATATCACTTACACTAAAAACCCTCTAAATCTTATGGTTATGTTACTGGTTTAGGTACCTTGCTCATTTTGAGTATTTGAGTTGTTGAAATTCTATTTTATAACATATCTATCTTTGTGTTAGAATTTGTTAGCTTTATATTTGTGCTTTAGAGTTTAGATCACTTGTGTAAACAACCAAACTTCATAATCTGATCCTAGCCTAGTTAAGTAAGTAAACCTTAGAGTAGTCAAAAAACTCTCTCTATGGATCGACAAAACCCGTACTTACTCATTGTTGCAATCTATTACAAGTCTGCTTATAACTTGGCATACACTAGCTATAGTTGGCGCACGCCAGGTCTGTTTGTTCGAGAGTTGTTGGCTCATGCCTTGTATAGTTAGTGCGCGCTAGAGTTCAAGTTAGTGAAAAGTTGAAAAGTTGGCGCACGCCACCCTTAGTTGGCGTACATCAGAAGATATGAACAGATGACTGGTCATCCAATTTTAGGTAGATTTAAAGTAGAGTCGAGCTTTAAAGGGATGGCTCACGCGAAGCGATTCAAGTTTATGACTTTGGCACTCCATGCAAGCACACCACCTTCTTAAAGAAGTGTTTGGCCATCGCGTGAGCATCATTGGTCTTCTTGTAGGGTATGAAGTGTGTCATGTTTGACAACCTGTCCACAACAACAAAAATAGAGTTCATAACTCGGGGAGTGTGGGGTAAGCCTAGGACAAAGTCCATGCTCAAATCCTCCCAAATAGTTTTTGGAATAGGCAATGGCGTGTACAATCCCATGTTGTTGATAGTCCCTTTTTTCTCTTGATACACGCAATAATGCTTGACAAACTTTGCCACTTCCTTGCTCATCCATAGCAAATGAAGTCTATCCTGCAAAGAGGCTAGACTTTTGTCACATCCCAGGTATGCCGAGAGGCCACAACTATGAATCTCCCAAATTAGTTGATCACACAAAGAAGTCTTCCGAATGCACAACTAATTCCCTTTCATCAAGAATCCATCATACAAGAAATAATCATCCACCCCTCTTCCATTCTTGCATTTCATCCAAATTTTGCCAAAGTCCTCATCATTCACATATAGCTCATATAAGCAATCAAAAGAAGTGATAACCCCACGTAACTTAGTAAGCAATGCAATTCTCTTACTCAGTGCATCAGCTACCACATTCTGAGCTCTACTCTTATGCAAAATCTTGAAGGGTAATTTTTGCAAGTATGTACACCAACATGCATGCATGGGATTAGCATGGATGGGATTACTCAGCTTTGATTGATCATGCAAAAATTTCAATTTCTTGTGATCAGTGAATAAGATGAACTGCTTACTAACCAAATAATGTTCTCGTTTCTTGAGTGCTCAGAAGCCAGCATAGAATTCTTTCCCATAGGTTGTCCACTTCAGCCTTGCTTCACTAAGCTTTTCACTAATGAAAGCTATGGGTTTCTTTTCTTGTAAAAGCACAGCTCCAATTTCAAGCCAGACACATCAACTGGAACTTCAAATAGCTTCGAGAAGTCAGGTAGAGCTAGCATGGGTACAGTGCTCAGTTTGTCCTTAAACATTTGAAATGCTTGCTCAGCTTCATTGCTCTAAATACAAGGGACTTGCTTCTTGAGTAAGGATGTTAGTGGAGCTACGATCAAGCTGAAATCTTGAATAAACTTGCGACAAAAAGTTGCCAAACCAAGGAAGCTCCTTGTTTGACTCATATTAAGAGGAGCGGGCCACAATCGTATAGCATTAATCTTAGCTTGATCAATGTGAATTCTCTCCTTTCCAACCACGAACCCTAAGAAAAGAAGCTTGTCCTTCCAGAAGCTACATTTCATGAGATTATGTATAGCTAGTTATCTCGCAAAGCTGAGCATATTTCTTTTAAGTGCACCACATGATCCTCTTCTGATCGACTGTAGACTAAGATATCATCAAAATAAATCATAACTGACTTGTCTAAGAAGGGTTTCATAACCTGATGCATCAATCTCATGAAGGTATTGGGTGCATTTGTCAAGCCGAAAGGCATTACAAGCCATTCATACAATCCATCCCACATCTTGAATATGGTCTTCCATTCATCACCAGGATGAATGCTAATCTGGTGGTGTCTACTTTGTACGTCAATCTTGGAAAAGATGGATGCACCACTCAAGTTGTCCAATATGTCAATTAGTCGAGGAATAGGAAAACGATATCCTATTGTGATCTTGTTGATCATATGGCTGCCAATGCATATTCTCCGCATACCATCCTTCTTTAGTATGAGCAAGGCTGGAACTCCACAAGGACTTAAACTTTCTTGCATATATCCTTTGTCCAATAGCTCTTGCACTTGCTTCCACAATATCTGATTCTCTTATGGACTCATCCTATAATGTGGAAGGTTCGAAAGAGTTGCACCAGGAATGAGATCAGTCCTATGTTGGATGTCTCATAGAGGTGGTAACCCTTTTTGTAACTATTTGTTGATTAATTCAAGGAACTCTTCAAATAATTGCAAGACTGAGTCAGGGAGCAACTCCATATCTTCACCTTCATTTTCTTGCAAATTATTCATAACGAGCATGTGGAGGTAGCCTGCATCTGAAAAATAACTCACTAACTCACTAGAATAAGTCACTATCATAACCAATGGCATGCTACTGTTTGATTACCCTTTCACATACTTAGGCTTCTTTGGTAGCAAGGTAAACTTCTTGCTTCATTTCTTTAGCTTATAAGTGCTTTCCTCTCCATGGTGCATGACCTTTTTATCAAATTCCTAAGGTCTTCCAAGCAGAATGTTGCACGCATCCATCTCAAGCACATCACATTCAACCTAGTTTGAATACTTCCCTATTGTAATGGGACGGAGCACCTTGAATTTACCTTGATTCCTCCTCCTAATCTGACCCATCCAATTAAGTATGGAGTAAGGTGAGAAGAGGTCTTTAAGCCAAGCTTCTCCATGGTCTTGCTACTTACAAAGTTCTCTTGACTTCCACCATCTATAATGACTTTGCATATCTCTTTCCCAACGTGGCATCACATGCAAAACAAGTTATTCTATTGGGATTCATCTTTCTTGGATGGGGTCAATGCCATTTTTATGCAAGACTCTGCAATACTTCTCTTCCTCCTCAGAGGGCTCTTAATCATCTTCACTACTCTCATCCATTAGTGCACACAAGTACACCCCTAAAGTCTCTTCATCTGTGCCATCCTTCTCATAAAGTTGAGTAACTTTGTGCTTAGGACACTCACTAGATTTGTGACCAGTTGCATTGCACTTATAGCATCAAATTCCTGAGCTCATTTCAGCCTCCTTTCCTTTTCTTAGTGCAATTGCGGGGGCAGGCTTATTCGGAAAGGGTCTAGGCTTAGTTACTTGGGGTACATTCTTCTTAATTCCTCCTTTTGCATAAGAAAAGGATTGAACATGACCTAAAAAACAAGTTGAGGATGCTTTCTTTTGCTTCAAGGTAGCTCTAATCTTTCTCGCCTTAGCACATGCATCATTGAAGAATAAAAATGTGTCGAACTCCATTCTATTCTTAATCTCATACCCAAGGCCATCCACAAAATGGGAGATCATCTGATCTTTATTCTCCTCCTAACATCATTATGTGCTATTAGCCTTATGAACTCAGAAGTGTACTCATCAACAAATTAGTTACCTTGTGTACACAAAAAATTGCAAGTACAATGTCTGATGATAGTCCATGGGAAGGAACCACTCACATAAGGCTAGCTCCATGGTAGGTCAGTCCCAGATAGGATGCTCTCCTTACCTTCAACGAGATTCTTGCTCCTTCCTCCACCACATAGGAGCCCCAAACTCAAGCTTGAATGCCACATAATTGACCTTCTGATCTTCCATAAGGTCCATGCAATCAAAATATTTCTCCATTGATTCCAACCAGTTGAGAAATCCCTCCATAGCTGCATCACCATAGAATTTCTCTATAATTATCTTAAATGGACGATCCACCCTTCTTACATACTCCACTCCACGATCTTCCCCTATATTTACTTCTCTTCGTGCACCACACCCTCCATCACCACTTCCACATCCCCCCAACCCTCATCCTCCTCTATGTCCTCCTTGAACATCATCATCTAGTTCATCATCTTCTACACCAAGAGGGTTGTCATGCATCGCGCCACATTAGGTTACTGAACTGTGAGGTTCATAAGTTGATTAAGGATAGCTTGGATGGCTATTTCAAGATTCGTAAGTCTTTGATTGATGTCTTAGTTCACCATAGTGCTCAGATTTTTGGTGTAGTTCGATGGTTAATTGAGACACGGATCAGGGGATCATGATATCTTGTGGATCAGCTCTTAGGTGGGCTAAGAAAATTGTTTAAGGGTGTAGGAAGAAATCACTTAATATGGAAATTGAGTAGATCGTAAGCTTGCTATGATACCACTTGACGTAGCACAAGGAAGCAAATTTGTAAGTTTGTAAGTTTGTAATTCGAACAAACAAGATCGAGCTTTTAATCTAATCTTTTTGAATCAAATTAAAAGATTGCTTAAGGAATTAAGCAGCCAGCAAGGGCCAAATCATGCAAACACTTGCAAATCCATGCTAAGAAAGGTAAGCTTGCGTTGAGAAAAAGGTTCTTTGGTTCAAATTCTGTCCATTTATTTCCTTGAAAGTGAGTACAAATAGGGGCATGATTTCAGGCAGCTTGAAGGCAGCATTAAGCACGTACCTTCTCACATTTTAGCCAGCCATTCTATCAGCTTTAACCACCCAATAATGACATTAATCTTGCCTTATTACATTTGCAAATTAAACACAAAATTAACACAAGTTCAGACAGCATGCAATAAATAATTTTGGACGATAATCTTTGTGCATGCCATGCACACATACGAAGCACCATGCACATGAAAGAGGAGTTGGCCAAAATGAGCTTGAACTTACTGACTTGAGATGTCCTATGGCAGGCATTGTATAAAAGAAGCAATGACCATAAGGTTAAAGTACGGGCTATCATTTTGGAAAGATGTGGTCAAAACGGCAGTATAAGGAAAAAGGAAATATATCTAATGAGGTGGAAGCTCCTAGCAATAAATTCATTGATTTGGATATCCCTAATTTAGGTAGGAATGATAACATTTAAAATGAGCAAGAGGAAGCTCATAAGAAAGAGGCAATACCTAGTTCCCCACCATTAGTGTTCCATAATGGAGGTCTACAAGCTATAGATCTTTGGAAAGATACTCCTTGGCTAATTTCTATCTTCTCTTGATGGGTGAAATCTTTGTAAAAGCTCACAAGAGTGAGTAAATACACAAGTGAAAGTGTGATATGAACTCAAGTGGGAGGTAAATGATGACCACCGTTATAAAGTAAGACTAATGGTAAAAGGATTTTAACAAAGGTATAACATTGATTACACAAATATGTTCATACTAATAGTGAAGATAAACCACTATTTAGATGGTGTGAGCATGGTGATAATCAAGAACCTTTTTTTAAAAGAAAATGGATATCAAGATAGCATTTCTTTATGGTGATTTTGATCAGAAGATTTACATTTAACAACTTGAAGGCTTTTTTGTAAGGATAGTATGAAGCTCATGTGTCATTTGAAGAAGAGCCATCATGGATTGAAGCAAGCTCAAAAGAAATGGTACAAAAAGTTTGATGGATTCATGCATAAGAGAGACTTTATATGGTATGAGGTAGACCATTATTGCTATGTGAGAATGCTCGATATTGTCTATATTATTCTCATTCTATGTTGATGATATGTCAATTATGAAAGCAATTGCTCAAGAGGTATGTTATTTGAAGAAACAATTGTCATAATAGTTTGTAATAAAGGATCTGGGTAAGGTAAAATAAATTATTGGTAGAGAACGGAGAGATATAGTAAAGCTTTTCATTTCTCAAGTAGAGGACATCAAAAAGCTATTGAAATAATTTAGTATACATAAAGCTTAGCATATGATGAATCCTTTGGGTGGGCATTTTAAATTATCAAGGAAAGACTTGCCTAGAAGAGAGTTAGAGAAAGCCTATATAAATAGGATTCCATACACATTAGCCATTGGAAGTTTGATATATACAATGGTATATAGAAGTCCAATAATAGCTAATGCAATATATGTAGTGAGTCAATTTTAGAACAACCCAAAAATTAATATTGGATTGCAGTTAAATGGATACTAGGATGCTTACAAGGTACTAAAAATAAGGCTTTTTATTTTGAAGGAACAAATGATAAAGATGGGTTTAAGAGCACAATGGGTTATGTGTTGAAGCTTAGAGGTATGACAAGATCTTGATCATCTCAGTTGTAAAATATTATTGCTTTGTCTATCAAAAAAGTGGAGTACATGGTGGTGTCAAAAGTTACCAAGGATATGGTGGTTGCCAAACTTCTTAAAAGAGTTAGGAAGGATAATAGAGGATTGAGGACATCATACAATGGAAAGTCAAGTGAATCATACAGTAAAGGGAAAATTAACCACGCTAAAGAAGAAGGTCTAAATGATAAGAATATTATGTTACTCCTTAAAACTCTAGAAGATAGAATGATGAAGATAAGATACAAAATTATCATATTTAGTATTTTTTATAGTGAGACAAAGAAAGCCACCCTCCATAGGAGTCACAGCTTTTGTGGTGACAAAGTACTTTTCTATTAATGACTTCCAAATCCATCAATAGCCTTCGAATAAGCTTGAGCAGAAGACTATGAATTCCAAAGATTATCTAGCCATAACCCATGCGGTGGGCATCGACAAATACATGGAAGCATCCGAGCACCTTCTACTAAGCACACCATCCAAGATCTATCAAAATTGGGAGTCCCTTAACTCTCCTTTTAAAACATTATCTTCTTGTTGTTGTGTTGTTTTAATAAATGAATAAACTAAAGTAAAATTAGAGAGGGGTTTGTTTTTTTAAATACCATAGAGGTGTCTTTAAAAATTTACCCCTAAACTCTAGAGACTTAAGGAAAAAACTAGGGTCTCAGGCAATAAAATATCTATAAAAGATGATAACCATCCCTCATCCTCTACCACCTAATGATTCTCACAAAATATTCTTCTTGTGGAAGCAAAAAGGAGGATTGGACAAAGGAGATCATTTAGGGGGAGAACAAAGCCTTGAAAGATTCAAAAGATTCACTAGGGGTATGGGGTAAGCTTATTATTTATCTTATTTGTCTAATTCATGTGAATTGTAATGGGATTTATGATTTTTATTCGTAAAAGGTGGAGAGAATAATCAAGTGAACGAAGATGTTTTAAAAGGGGCAAGTTGTAGACTTGGGAATCAAAGAGTGAGTTCTATTATTATTATATCTTGACTATGATTAAGTGTTTCTCTCATGGTCTAACCTAGAATTTTGTATAAGATTTTGGAGTGAAGTGAAAGGGATCATCTAAAAGATTTAGGGATCAAGTTTATTGTTTTGGAACAAGGTAAGTTGATTTATTTAATTTTATTTTGATGCGATTTTTATTAGTTTTAGATTTAATATTGTATTTGTATGATCTTATAATTGTGATTTGGTTTATTTAAACATGTGGGGTTGTCCCGTACTTAGCATGTCATGGATTTTAGTTATTGCTTGAGGGCTATTAGGTAATTTTAGGTATGTGTGATCAAATAGATGAGGAGGTGCGTGGACTATCTGAGCTTTTATAGAGGGATATCTCTGGCTATTTGACTTCTAAAGAAAAGGGAGGGTGTTTACCAATGGACCATGAGAATCCTATCATGAGTGTATGGACTTTGGAGCTTTGATAAGTGATTATGATTTTTGACTTTATTATATATATTTTGTGTTGTTATTATGGAATTTGAATATCCCCTTTAGTTGTGATTCTTTTATTGAGTTTATGATTCATCACTAGTATTTTCTTATATGTTTTCAGATTTTGAGGTGCTAGGTCAATCATAGTGGACTTGTGTGCATTTATATACTTGAATTTTTTTAAAAATTTAGAATTATAATTATTTCTGTTCTTCATATTTAAAACTTGGGATTTGTTTTCCTTTTGAATAATTTCAAATTTTTTTATTAAATAAAATTTTATACCTAATAAAGTATTTTACACCTCAAAGATTTATTACTTCCATTATTGAGAAGTGATAGATGTTGTGTTTAATCCTTGTATTTGTTGTGACCATGAAAGTCTTGATATGTACTTATAATTAAAGTGTTTCCAAGCTTGAGTAACTAAAGAGGTTGCTCAAGCATTCATTTTTCATGTCTTTTCTTTTCCTAAGTTTTCCAACATTGAGGATAATGTGTCATTTTACTATAGCAGGCAATTTGAGTAAGCTTCTTTAGGTATAGAGCTTGTATTTAGGTTATGTTTTGGTCTTCTTTTTTTAAATTTGACCCCAAAATTGTTCATTTCTTTTTCTTGAGACAAACAGCCATACGTATTAGGAATAAAAGCCCAGTTAGAAGCATTAGAAATACTTACCTTTTATCCCCTTGCTTGTTTAAACTTGGAATCTCTTTTATAAGGTTGACTTGAGGGTTAATGAATAACCTTATGTGAATCCTTTGAGCCAATGATGCAGATTACTATCTCCCAAATTTTATTCATAAGGGGCTTGCACATTTATTACTGTGAAATGAGTAATTCATTGTCTCATCATTTGTAGTAAGTTATGAGAGGACGAGGGCCATTTTTATTGCACTAAGCTTAGTGATGTAGGGACATCCGAATAATTTCCCTAAGTGTTATGTATCAATCTGAAGTTAAGCATATGCTTAGTTAATAAGGGCTAAGTACTATAATGATTGGAAGGGAATAAGTAACAATCTTGTAACTGTGACTTTTGGTGAGCTAGGCATTATGACCAGCCATAAGTCATGCCCCCTTTATATTGTGCTATGTCATATGAAATAAAATAGATTGTGAATTAACCCAAATTACCGAGAGTAATTGCTATTGTATGCATGGATTTGTACATGCTTTCTCTATGTCAAGTGGTATCAGAGCTTGTCTATAATCAAAATCAATCTCCGTGTTGATTTTGTTGAGTGTTATTTACATTATCACCTGAGAGTTGAGAGTGAACCCATCTACGATCTATGCAACAAGGAAATGCGATCCCCTAATCTGTTCCTCATTAACCCATCTAGCACCACAAAAAGCTGAGCACTATGGCCAATCCAAATGACAATACAAGGTTCGATATGAACCAAAGGTTCGCCAATCTTGAGGCGTCCATTCAAGCAATCCTTGCATAGCTCTATAATTTGGCATTGTAACCACCCATGGTGTAACCCGCTCTAGCTGATCCATGTAACAATAAAAAAGATAAGAGGACATTGACTCAGATGCCACCCTTTATGCAAGAAAAGGAAGAGGGGCTCATAGAGTAAGAGGCCGAGGGCGTGGAGATGGTGGTAGAGGGCCTAGAAGGGAAGCTGTAAGTGGAGAAGAATGGGAAGGAGATCATGTAAGGTGCGCAGATCGTCCATTCAAGATGAACATTAAAAAAATTTATGGGGACATGGACGTAGAAGAATTCCTCAATTGGTTTGACTCGGTTGAGAAATATTTCGACTATATGGATCTCACCGAGGAGTAGAAAGTCAGTTATGTAACCTTCAAGTTAGAGTTGAGAGCTGCAGTTTGGTGGCGTAAGTGATGAGTGTCAAAAATACTCATTATTCGTGTACATTTTAGTGTAGTTTTAGCTTTGTAATTAATTGTTTAAGTGTGTTTTCTTTGTATAAATCTTAGTTTTGTACATTGCATTCTTTTCTCGTGATCTTGTGTTTTTACTATGTTTTCTCATTTTATAGGAGCTTCATGGAAAATATTTGACGAATGCACGAGCAAGACCACAAATGCACGTGCAAGATCACGAGTGCACGAGCAAGACTACGATGTTATGAGCAAAATGGTTTTGATAAACCAATGTAAGGAGGGCAACCAATATGAAGGAAAAGGAACCCCATGGAGTTTTTTGACTCCATTGGGCTTGCTCCACTCAAAAAGTCCGTGGCCTACCATGAAGGGCGCCAAAGATGCCATGGAGGGCGCCATATGCCTACGCCAGCCTTGACCTCTTCCGACTTAAAAAATCATAACTTTCTCATACAAAGTCGGATTGAGGGACCGTCAGCGGCATTTGAAAGAAGACATCCATATCTACAACTTTGTAAAATATCGTATTTTAATTCTGAGTTTAATGTATCCAAATAATTAAATTGGATGACATCATTGTAGGAGTAATGCTGATGACAAAGCATGACAAAAGCATGACAAAGCGTGACCAAAGCATGACCAAAGCATGACCAAGGCATGACCAAAGCAATGACATCAAACATAGAGGGCGCCAAAAAGGAGGTGGAGGGCACCATATAGCCACCTAAGGCATGGAGGGCTCCAATGCAAGCATGGAGGGTGCCATGCATGACCTTGGCAGTCACTTAAGTCACGTATAAGCCAAATTAATTGGCCAACACTTGGATATTATCTTGCCAACTTAGCTTAACTCATGTGGAAAAATTGGCAAAGGTGGAGACAAGGTTAAATTAGTTAGTAAGATATTAGATTAAGTTGTAATTTTATATTTTCCATTAACTAAGTTTGTAGTTAGTTAATTAATTAGCTAAGGCAAGAGGAGGTAGCCAACTCCCTTGGAAAACTAATGAACCAAAGAAAAAAAGAAGAGAGGGAGGTGAGGCCGAGAGCAAAAATGAAGAGGAAGAGAAGAAAGAAAGAGAAGGAAGGAGGCAAAAAACTAAGGCATAAACCAAGCTTAGGCTTGGACTTGTAAACCCTCCTAACTCTTTCTTTTCTCTTTACTTTAATGCTTTGTTCATGTAATA
>SOPF01027689.1:929-11134 GCA_012979155.1 Hypericum perforatum | reverse complement strand
AGGAGGAGAGGGGAATTTCCAATCCATGATTGGCCATCAATGGAATAAGCCTTAAGGGAGAGGTTTCTCCCCGTAGACTATCACTAAACACTTTATTCTTAGTTTCTAATGTGCACTCAAGGCAATTGATCCATTGAGGAATATATCATTGAGTTCATGAGGTTAGTCTCGAGGAACGATGTGGAAGAAAATGAAGACAAATGATAGCTCGCTTCATAGATGATCTCCATTATGAAGTCAAGCAACGAAATTTGATACATTCATCTACTTCCAAGATGCATGTGCTAAGGCACGTATGATTGGACTTGCCCTAAAAAAGAAGAAGGCTGTATCCAGACATTATTCCAGATCAGGGCAAACTTCTAATTTTAATAAGGGTACGGACAAGGGAGTAATTCAAACAAATGATCCAAAGGCATCATCCAAGGCTAAAATCACTCCGAAAATCATGCAGTGAAAGGGGAAAGAAATAGAAGCAAGCCTTTCAAATATCTGATGCTTTAAGTGTAATGCATTTGGCCATAAATCTAGTGATTGCCCCTAGAGAAAATTTAGCCAAAATTTAGCCAACGTTGTGAACATAATGAAACGAAGGAAGAGAATGTGGGTGCCTTCATTTGCGCCCCTGTGGAAGGAAGCAGTGAGGAGGATCAGGAGACTTTTGAAGAAGGGGAGGAGTACTGTGTCATGATGAGGAAGATGGCTATTACTACCATGAAGAAAGATGAGTCATAACACCACAATTTATTTCGAACTCGTTGCTACGTAGGTGATGAAGTTTGTGAAGTGATCATTGATAGTGGAAGCCAAGAAAACTTTGTGAGCAAGTAAGTGGTAGAGAGACTTGGGTTGAAATCCATCTCTCATCCCGATCCATATTCTATTAGCTAGATCCAATCTGGAGGAGGAATCAAGGTGAATTCTAGATACGTACTTCCAATCTCCATTGGGAAATATAAAGACATGGTCACTTGTGATGTCTTGGAAATGGATACGTGCCATATCTTCCTAGGATGTCCATGGGAGTTTGATAACTAGGCTTGGCACCTTGGCAAGGAGAATACATAAAAAGTCAAGAATGGAGGACAATAATTCACACTACTTCCTAGCAAGCCGAAGCATGGAAAGATCAAGATTAACAGTATCATGGAAGCTACAAAGTTGGTAAAATCATCGAAACTCTTTCTTGCATCAATTAAGGAGTTTGGAGGTTGTCATGTTCTTGTGGTTAAGGAATTAGGCACATAGTATGATGAGGACTTGAATAAGTTGCCTGATCAAGTGAAAGACTTGTTAAAGTTGTATCCAGATGTTACTAGATGACTCTCTGAAAGGTTTGCCACCTTTGAGGGATATTCAACAACAAATTGATCTTGTGCTAGGAGCTACTCTTCCAAACTTACCCTATTACCGCATGAGCCCTCAGGAGAATCAGATTTTGCGAGACCAAGTTTGAGAGTTTCTAGAGAAGGGACACATACAAGAGAGTTTAAGTCCGTGTGGGGTGTCAGCCCTCCTTGTTCCCAAAAAGGATGGTTCATGGCATATGTGTGTGGATAATAGAGCAATCAATAAGATCACCATAGGATATAGGTTCCCTATTCCATGGTTAAATGATATGCTTGACAACCTGAGTGGTTCCACAATCTTCTCTAACTAGATTTGAAGAGTGGCTACCATTAGATCCCAATTTGCCTGGGGTATGAGTAGAAAACCACCTTCAAGACTTGGGATGGCTTATATGAGTGGCTCGTCATGCCCTTTGGCTTGATAAATGCCTCGAGTACCTTCATGAGATTGATGCATCAAGTCTTGAAGCTGTTCCTTGATCAATTTGTTGTTGTGTACTTTGATGACATTTTGATTTATAGCAAGACCGAAGAGGAGCATTGTGATTACTTGAAGAAGGTTTTTGATGCACTTCGACTGCATAGCTTGATGGTGAACATGAAGAAGTGCATATTTTGAAAGGAAAGCTTGGTGTTCCTAGGTTTTGTGATAGGCAGAGATAGAGTACACGTTGATAAGGCAAAGGTGGAGGCAATTCAGACATGGCCAACTCCTACAAACGTCAAGCAAGTTTAAAGTTTCCTCGGGTAGGCAAGTTTCTATCGAAGATTCATTCAAAATTTTAGTGTTATTACTGCCCCCTTGACTGCCTTGTTAAAGAAGCAATCGATGTTTGCATGGAAAAATGAAGCTGATCATGCTTTCTTTGAGCTAAAAGAGAAGTTAAGCTCTGCTCCGGTACTTGCTCTTCCTGATTTTTCAAAATTATTTCAGGTTGAAGTAGATGCTTGTGGTGTGGGAATTGGAGTAGTGTTGTCTCAAGAAAAGCAACCAGTGGCATTCTTTAGTGAAAAATTAAGCAAGCATCGTCAAACTTAGACAACCAGTGGCATTCTTCAAGCTTTCTTGCCTTCACCTCCACGTCCAAGATTAAAGAGAGAGTGTTTGATTTTGTCTATTTCTTCCCTCTCTCTTGCACACTTGCACTCAAAGCAAAGATAGTCTATATACTAACTTACTAATAGAATAGTAAACTAAATATCTAATCTAAGTTATCCTAACTAAAATATCTACTAACAAATATCTACTAAGTCTGCAAACTTTGTCCCCCTTCCTTCTTGAAAGCCATAAGCTGACTTCAAAAGTTTTTCTCAAATTTATTTGTCCAACACTTAGCCACTTGTTGAAACTGTTAGACTGGTCTGGCGTGCACTAGGTCTTCCTGATTTCTCCTTCTTTGAATGCACAGCATGAATGCTCATTCGAGTAATGGCTACTTGGCGTGCGCCATGTCCATTAGCGTGCGCCAGCTGCTCATGCTTTGCACTCCTTGGCTTTGCAACTTTCCTGTCGTCCATGCCTTCGTGTGTTCGCTCGATCATCCTCCAATTCTCCTTGAATAGGCTCCTAAAAACAAGCAAACTTAATGAAAAATGATAAACTCTACAAAAACACACAGTAAATGAAAACTAACACTACAACAACTAAAATGCAAATAAATCAACCTAAAACACTAAGAACAACCTGCTAAAAGGACATGAATAATGAGTGTATTTCACACTCATCACACCCCCACACTTGAATCTTTGCTTGTCCCAAAGCAAAAACTCAAAATGTGGACAACAACCTAAATGAAAATCAAATAAGAACAAACAAACACATAACAAGGTAAAGTCATGGCATGAATGGCTCAACACTTAACTTCCCTCAAAAACATCAACTCACATCACAATGAAATCATAAACCAAGTAAGTTCATCAATTCAAAATGCAAAGCACAACAAACAAGTAGACACCTCAACACTTAATTGTTTAAGCAAGTGTTAACTCTATGTAAAAGACACTAGAAGGTTGACCTCATGAGGATAGAAAAGTGTTTCACTCATATCTGTAGGGTCAACTTCCTATCACTCGCATACATGTCAATATATCTCAAAGCATCCTACATCATTCTCAGCATTATCTAAAAGTCACAATGGTTGCTAATGATTAGGGGGTCTTTTCATCGGGTTGCAATGGGGCTTAAGGTTAAGGTGAGGTAAAATATTTGGTTGGTAGCTAAACCAACCAATCTAAGGACATGTCACAAATGTAACTAATCACTCGTCTAATCAAAACATCCTAACAAATATCATATTTACAAACACTCTCCTCAAGTATCCCAATGTCCTAAGACCAAGAAGCACAAGTTTTGCCTAGACAACATGCCTTATTCAACTTTACATTCTTTTTCACTTCTTTTTCTTTTCTTTTCTTCTTCTTTTTTTTAAACAACATTTATTCACAAACTTCAACAAACTATACATACTTAGCACTTTGTAGGCAAAAACTTGGCTTCTTATATGGCCAAAACTACAACAACCCAACAAAAATAACCCAAATTAGACCTAAGCTACCAACTAAACCCAATACATTTCCACACAAACAAACCTAAATGTCCTCAGACTAGATGACAAAAGGTAAAGAAGATAGTTGATATAAGGTTTAAGATTGGCTTTCTCATCTAAGATCAAGAAAAGGATAGGCTCAACGGGTTTAAACAATGGATATATAACGGATTTTGTCTCTAAGGCTCTAGGCTCAATGTCAAAGAATGTCGCCGTCCTATCACTAACTTCCACACAACCTAGACTACGATAAATACTATTAGGATACCTCGATCAATTAACTATAGTATGCATCTCATGAGAAATATAGAGACTGGTGTCTCTTCCATCAGCTCAAATACTCACAAGGTGCACTCAACAACCCTCTAGTCTAGTCTACAAAGTGAAACCACTAGTCTAAACAACAAAGTGCGAGGATACTACCAATTCCTAGGCTTTGCGCTCGAATTAAATCCCTAACTAAGAGAATGATAAAATTTTAAAACAAGTTGAAATTTTTTGAGGGGGGTCAAATTTTTGAAAAATTCATACCAAGTCTAAACCTAAATAAACCAACCTAACATACTAACATACAAAACAAATTTAAACAACCTAAAAGGAAGATTCCCAAAAGGAACCCTCCCCCACACTTGAATGACACATTGTCCTCAAGGTGTCTAAGATACTAATAAACACCTAATCACAAAAAGACAACAAATGTAATACAATAAACTCACTAATGGCGTGTCATGTAAACTACCTCCTTGTGAACTTTTTGGCTCTAAGCCTAATAAGATCACCTTGTAGTAACACAACACAAACATCAAATGAGTTACAAACACATAAAATCAAAAACATAATAAAAAGACATAAAAGTAAACAAACAAAGAAAACAAATAAAATAAAAGTAAACAAAGAAAGGGAAAAAGGAGCTCTCTATCAATCATCCGAAGCTGGAGGAGGTGGTGGGAATATGAAGCCACTACTAAAGTTCTCCGCCTATTTGCGCATCCACTCAGCATGTTCTCGCTACTGCTCATAATGCTCCTGCTAGTGCACCATTACAGCTCTTTATTCGGTATAAAACACCATCTGCTCCTCTCTCTGATCTCCAAGCTCAGCCTCCATGCGAGCATTGTAGTTGTACCGGCAGTCCCACCCTGCTGCATTGCTAACTGCATAGTCCTGTA
Source organism: Hypericum perforatum (assembly GCA_012979155.1). Taxonomy (NCBI): domain Eukaryota; kingdom Viridiplantae; phylum Streptophyta; class Magnoliopsida; order Malpighiales; family Hypericaceae; genus Hypericum; species Hypericum perforatum. The sequence goes on along the minus strand of SOPF01027689.1, from coordinate 6,070 downwards.
GTTGCACACCATAACCATAAAGCTGCTCTTTCTGACCCTATAACCGTACCTACATCACAGCAAACTAGTCACGTATATACTGCATCTCCACCTGTGAGTTAGGTGCCTGATGGTTTGGCTCTGCTTCATCATGGTGGGCCTGGTACTGATGGTTGGGGCCTGCTTCATCTAGATCCTAACTAGGACCCTCCTATCCATGTGCTGGCATCTGTCCTACTACTCTAAGGCGATCCTAAACCACCTTTCTCTCTTCCCAAGAATTATACTCGACAATCTCCCTGCCATTACTAGGTGTCCTCTTGATCAACTTGCTGTAGTGGAGTTTCTCGATGTCAAGCTGCACCAGTTCCACGATTGATCCTTGAAAGTTTGTAAACTGCTCAGAGAAATGATGACATGCAATGTGGGAAATAATATAACCTAAGTACATATACCTAGGTTCCCTATCACTAATGGAACGTGCAAAGTAGTCGCTCACCATAGCAAAGCAGTTACTCTATCATGGCATAGGTAGTCGATGGCATAAAACTGAGATCGAAACACTTTAGACTCTTCCCATTAACCACTGAAGGTTGGTCACTACCGATTCAGTGTGTTTGTGTTGCATTTTGGGTCTATCTAGCGTGTGCCAACTAAGTGTGGCGTGCGCCAATTTTCTAGTTTCAGTGTCACTAGCGTGTGCCAACTAAGGGTGGTGTTCACCAAGTTATCAGTTACAACAGCACTGGCGTACGCCAGGTTATCAGTAGAAGCAATACAGAGTAAGTTAGGAAATATAGTCCCACAGAGACTAAGGTTCTAGGATACTCTATGGTTTACAAACTTGTCAAAGATCAGATTATGATGTTTGGTTGATTACACAAGTGATCTAAGTCTAGATAACAAACCTAAATGTCACAACTTTTACTAAAGCTAAAGGTTTGCTAGTTTACTAACTAACTACAAATAATAACTTAGGATACTAAAATGAGCAAGGTACCTAAACCAGCAACATAACTAATAGAATCAGAGGTTTTAAGTGTATATAAAGTGGTCCGAGTGAATCTAAGGCAACCTCAACCACACTTTCGTGCACGATGAGTCTAAATTGCTACTTAACTAAGTGTATGTCAAAAACACTCATTATTCGTACCCTTTTCATATATCGTTCTTAGTATTTTAGGTTGATATAGCTATGTTTTAGTTGTCTTAGTGATAGTTTTCGTTCATTGTGTGTTTATATTGAGTTTATCATTTTTCATTAAGTTTGTTTGTTTTTAAGAGCACATTTGAGGAGAAGTGGAGGATGATCGAGTGCACACGCGAAGCCAAAGACAAGAGGAAAGTCACAAAGCCACAAGGAATGAATTGCACGATCTTCTGGCACATGCTAGTATACATGGCGCGTGCCAGGTAATTGTTATCCAAATGACAGATCACTCAGACGACCACATGGTTATGTTGCTGGTTTAAGGTACTTAGCTCATTTTTAGTTCTTTAGTTGTTGATAATCTGTTTTGTATTATAAACTATCTAAGTTCTTGTTCTTATGCTCTTGATACTTAATGTTTAATACTTTAGGTCACTTGAGTTCAACTACAAACTTCATAATCTGATCCTTGTTAAGTAAGTAAACCCTAGAGTAGGCCTAAAACCTCATTCTTTGTGGATCGACAACCCTACTTACTCTTATTGTAAATTCACTACAACTCTGCTGCTGTCAACTTGGCGCACCCCAGCCACAATTTGCGCGCGCCAGATTTGTTCTTTAGAAAGAAAAAGCTCATGCCAGGTGTGTTTGGCATATGCCAGAGGTCGATTTTGGTAAAAGTTGGCACACGCCACCCATTTCTAGCGCACGCCGGGAATATCTGAGAAATGAGCAGTCATCCATTATCAAGCAGAATTACAATAGAACGTTCACCTAGAAAAGCGAACCAATCAACCTTCAGTAAAGGCATTAGCAGAATCGCACGCAAACTATGGAAATGTCAATTGGCGTCATTGTCAGGGAATGAGATTTATACTCTCAATTCGGTTTACGAACTCAGATTAAGATTAGTATATTATTAGTATTATATTATTTTTTTATTTTTTATTTTTTTGTTTCACCAAGTGACTTGTCTTGTTTGACAAGTTACATGAATGCCCTTAACCCGTTCCACCTCCGAGCCTTAATTGGGAACTGAAGTGAACATAGCATGGTTAGAAAGGTCATTGCGTAGGGAGAGACGTGAGAAAGAAAGAATGGATCAAAGATAAGAAGGCCAAGGGGGCAGAGCACCTGGTCCTCGACCTTCTCTGATGGACCATGGAAGACCAACTTACGAAGGAGTGATAACTGGAATCCAATGGCCTGCTGTAGAAGCTAACCACTTTGAAATTAAGCCGGCTGTGATTCATATGCTTCAAGCTTCGGGTCAGTTCTATGGTTTGCCTAATGAAGATCCCAATGAACACCTGGGGAATTTCATGGAATTAGCTGATAATTTTAAGTATCCTGGAGCATCGGATGATGCCGTTAAGATTAGAATGTTTCCATACACGTTAAGGAATAAGGCTAAACTTTGGTATAAGCAACTTAAGGGTACTCCAATAATCACATGGGAACAATTAGCAAATGCTTTTTTAGACAAATATTTTCCCTACTCAAAGACTAATAAACTAGTTAAGGAGATTATAAATTTCGAACAATATGAAGGAGAGTCTTTGAATGAAACTTGGGAGAGATTTAAAGAGTTGCAATGTAAATGCCCGCACCATGGATTATCTGAGGAGTCTCTTCTTAAGATATTTTATTTTAGCCTTTCACCATCAACGATGGGAATTGTTGACTCAACTTCCAATGGAAATTTCCTGAGAAAGGAAAGGGATGAAGCCCATCATATTCTGGAAGAGCTGGCAGCGACCAACAGGATAATCACAAATGAGAGAAAAAGACAACCCGTTAGAGAGTTAAGGGAGGTAACTGAGCAAAGTGAGAGAAGAGGAATGATAGACTTAGATGCTCTCTCATCTTTTCAAGCGCAATTTGACTTGATGGCAAAGTAGTTGTGTGATTGGACCCTAAATAAAGTTGATGCTGTTGATAAAGTTGTTAATGTTGATGCTGTTGATAAAGTTGACCCTAAATAAATCAATGTGCAATGATTAACCAACCTTTAGAACAGGTCAACTTTGTTAGTGGTCAAGGACAAGGAGGAAACTGAATAGGTAACAACCCTTATTCCTCAACTTACAATCCTGGTTGGAGAAACCACCCTAACTTCTCATGGAAAGATAGGAACAACAAAGACAGTATGGCAATCGTTCCTGATAAAGGAATACCACTACGTGTCTTGCAATAAGGACCACCACCTAGTTTTCAACCACGTGGGTTTTTAGGAGAAAGAATGATAGCCCTTGAGGAGAGATTTGACAAGGTTGAGAAGTTCATTCAACAAACTGGAGAATCATCCAACAACCAAAGTCAAATCTTAAAGGCATTAGCGGCCCAAGAAACTAGGCAGAATGATTATTAGGTGTTTTGACACACCCATAGCAATATAGATTATGAAGTAGGGTTGTCGATCCCACAAGGAAAGAGGTTGTGCCTTACTCGGCTTACTTACTTAAATTTAGGAATTTTATGTCTTTGGTTTCTTTGGTTTGGTTTAGGTGGCTTAACAAACTAACATACATAAAATAACAACAAAATCAATTTAAATCATGCAAGATCACAAGAAAACACAAGAACACAAGGTATATATCAACTTAAAACAAGTGGTGTGATACCATAGATTACTTAAGTAAACTAAATGGTTTGTTGGGTTTTTAAGTCTGTAACATGGTCTGAGTGTTTCAAGACAACTAATCTACGCTGTCGTGCTAGATTAGTCTAAATTAATACTTAGCTAGGACCAAATGAACTTGATGTGCCCTCGCAATCATCAAGACACAAAATCCTAGCTAAGTATCAACTATAAGTATCACCCTTTAGGACAATTCATCACCAAGGAGGAGTCCACATCTCACAAGGCGATGAATCAACACGTTAAACTTTCAATCAAATCTTTCTCCTCTCAAAAACCAAGACTCTATTATTATCAAAGTTCTAGGTGATCAAATTAGACTAGGCATTAAGTCCTTTAACATATACATGATCCTTAACATTTTTTCCCAATTTAAACCATTAGAATACATTAGTTTTCAAGGCATCACACCAATAAGTAACTACTCACACATATTTACACAAAACAAGAACATAAATATACTTAATACATAAACACACTTAACATACATTTTATTTACATCATGAGCAAGGAAAAGCAAGAATGGAAAAGGTAAGAAAGGTTTACAAATTCCAAGCACAAGCTTGGTTTTTTTTCTTCTCCTCCTTCTCCTTGCAAACTCTCGGCCAAACTCTCTCTTTTTCTTCCTTCTTGGTTTGGCCGAGAGCTTTCTTGCTCTTCACTCTCATGTTTTTTTCGTTCCTAAGTCGTGGAATGACTTACTCTTACATTATACTTAACTAAATACAAATATTAGCTAATGGAAATTATTTAATTACAACTTAATCTAATATCTTACTAACTAAAATGACCTTGTCTCCACCTTTCATCCAAAGTCCACATAAGTTAAGGTAAGTTGGCAAGAAAATATCACAATGTTTGCCACCATTTTTGGCTGATTTCGTGACTTTAATGGCTGCCAAGGTCATGCTTAGGTCATGCTTCATCATGCTTTTGTCATGCTTTGCCATCACCATTACTCCTGGAATGACGTCAGCTATTTTAATTATTTGCATAATTTTGTCATGGTTTGCCATCACCATTTACAGGGTTGTAGATATGGATGTCTTCTTTCAAATGCCGCTGACAGTGCCTCAATCTGACTTTGTATGAGAAAGTTATGATTTTTTACGTCGGAAGAGGCAAGGCTGGCGTAGGCATATGGCGGCCTCCATGGAATATATGGCGCCCTCCATAGCAGGCCACGACCATTTTGAGTGGAGCAAGCCCAATGGAGTTAGAAAACTCCATGGGCTTCATTTTCCTTCATATTTGATGCCTTTCTTGATTTGGTTTATGAAAACCATTTTGCTCGCGACATCATAGTCCTGCTCGCGCACTCGTGGTCTTGCTCGTGCATTTGTTGTCTTGCTTGTGCATTTGTTGTCTTTT